>CM049798.1:25515355-25722126 GCA_027422405.1 Ptychobarbus kaznakovi | reverse complement strand
TTATGTCTGTGTTTTGGTGGGGAAAAAGTTGTTGTTTCAGATTGTTCAATATGCATTTAATATCCCACAACCCCCCCCTCCCACCAATTTCCTTTCCTATACTTCTAAATCTAAACCCAGCCCCCCTTGAAATTCATTAAAATTGAAATTTCAGGGCCTTTTCCACTTCAAAAAATGATCTTCTCATCCTTTTTAAGAACTCAGATCTGAGAACTTCATGATTTACTTTGAAGATGTGCCCACTTTCTGCAATTGATTCCAGGAAAAAAACTACAGCCTCTAAAATACCTATCTTCGTTGTCAACATATTGTAGACCACATTGCATCAGCTTCTCAATCATTCTGCTTCTCGCTTCATAACATCGAGAAAATTAGGCCTTTACAACTTTATTCCAGAGTTCAGACTCTAGAAACTTTGTGGTCAGACTGGTTCTATTCACTCTTTGCCACACTCTTGTTTGTCCTGTTTCTTTCTGCTTGTATTTAACTTCTAAATTCTCTCATGTTCCACTTGTGTTTAGGCCTCTACACTTGTCTGTAGTGCTGCATTGGGCCTGGCTGATAGCTAACTCTTGTTTAGAATACAAAGATCCAGAAACAAGACACTTATTTTTTGCATGCCAATGCACACTCATCAAACAACCACTCTCGTTACATTAAGAAGTTTTGAGACACACTCATCAAATTCCTCTACTTTGCCCCATTAATTAATATAAAAACCCTTATTAAAGTCTGTCTAATATGATTAACTGATTTTCATGTTATTGCTGTTAACTGGTATATGGCTGATATTAAAGTGTATACTATTTAAAAAATTTTATTGAAAAAAATTAAGCACTAAAAACTAAAATAACTTGTTTTAATGCTTCAAGTAAATTAAGGCATCACATTATAATACAATGCATGTATTGAATTAATGTATTTTATTAAGATTACAAATTCTTAAGAAAACATTAAACAGTGTTATAATGATCTATTCATTATTTTATTCTAAGTTAATTAAGGTACATAAAATTAGGAGAATAATCGATGAACAATTTAATTATCTTTTCTACTGAATCAGATCATTTAAAAGCCTACAATAAGATCTCATTTGTTAACATTAGTTAAGCATAAACCAGCATAAACTAACACTGAACAATTATTTTACAGCATTTATTAATCTTAACTAATGTTAGTTAATAAAAATATTAATATTCATGTTAGTTCACAGTACATTTTACTGTAACTAATGCTAACAGATACAACTTTAAATTTGAAGAATGTGTTACTAAGTTTTGAACTTAATATTTATTAAGATTAATAAATGATATATAAATATTGTTCATGTTAACTAATATAGTTAATTAATGTTAACCAATGAAAACGTTGTAAAGTATTACCAGAAATACTTGTCCAAGCCTTCTAGGTATACATGTTTTATATAATTGTTCAGATTCTGTGGCTTGTGGCAGGCCTTCTAGCAGGCAAGTTTGAGATTCATGCCTCTATCTGTCTCATAAGCTTAAATGCTAATTCCTCAAACATTAGCGCAATGTTCAGAGACACTACCGTGCCACCCGTAAGCTGCTCATCATTGTTCTTTAATCAGAAAGCTGTTTTTCAGGAAGCACCAGATAGAAAACACTTACCTGACAGCAGAAAAACAGACTTAATTGCAATTTAAATTATGATTACTGAATACTGCCGCCTAAATTACACACCTGACTCCACCCAAGATGTGTCACCGTCGATCATGAGGGAGTAGAGTGCATGTGTGTGTGGACTGCTCCAAGCAGCTCTGCTGGTGCAGTGTCTGCTGTATGTGTATGTGTTCAGAGCAGAGAGCAGGTGGTGAAATTTGGAGAACATGACAATTCATAAATGATGGAATATCTCAGTCCCTTTGCCCTGCCTGGATGCATCACATCTATGATATATAAAGCTGCACACCTCATGTCTCTCTCTCGAGCACGCACGTTGTTTTGCTGAACAAACTGATTTAAGATGTTTCAGGTGCTTCTCAGACAATGACCTAAACCCAAACAATCCAATATCAATGATAGAATGAATATAGTTTAGTAGGAATGTCAATGCAAAGTGTCATCATTATTTATAAATTATGATTAAATTTGTTGCACAAGTTTAAATTTAAATGATGACGTGAAATTAAACAATAGCTCAGCTACAATTTAAATGGCTGGTCTGCTATTAATTGATTTAAATTGTATAAGATTGGCAGCCCTAGGTTGAAATAATTATGAGATGATGCGATCAAATCATCTTAAATAAAATAATCATCTCAATGCGCACTCACTCTCTATGGAGGAAATGTAGATTGCATTAGCATGTTAATATTCATTACACAAGGGTTTTTGATTTGACGTTTATTTTGATTTGTTCCTTCATGGATTACTTGGAAGGAATTACATGCATTTGATTGTATATTTGGTGTCATGAACTCTACATTTGCGTGTCTGAAGGTTAAGTACATTGGAATATGTATAATTTTAATCTAAAGCGATGCTGCTTTAACTCGTACTGCATTTATGGCTCAAGGAGAGATTTGCAGATCAGAGGTCACATGATACTCTCACATGTGTATACTGCGTCACTATGAACATGAGATTAGAACTCAATTCAGAGGCTGTATTTTATGACTGTCTGTGAAAGTGTGCATGCATATGTTCTTGTCTCTGTGTTTTACAGTATGGTCTTTGTCCTTAGAAATGTTAATACTAATAGTTAATATTAGTTAAATAATTCACACCATGTAATCACACCATATGGTCGTGCCAAAATGTAGTAATTCTTTTGACTAATGGCATTTGTTTTTGTGAGAACCTTTCTTTGTCCAGTTACAACCGTGTATGTCCCCCTTACATAAAGACTAGATGTCCGCATTTGGTTGAATAACCTCTTAAATAATGTTAATTGTTTTGAAATAACATTATTTCACACAACTGTCACAATATCATGATTAGAATGATTACTATATTCATAAACAATGGTATTTGAATGGTTTTCCACTCACTGTGCTAATACTGTTGTATTACCATAATATTATGAAAATAAATCATCACTTTTGTCATTCTTCTTCAGACATTCACTGTATTCTTCTCTACTCTTTTGTTAGTAGGTCAGTAGTAATTTACTGGCAAACTACAGATTAAAGACTACATTATTTTGCTCCTTACTCTCTGCTTCTGTCAAGCCAATAGTTCTCAGAGTGACTGCCATTTAAATCCTTTTTATTCCACATCTGTTGGGATGAACTATCTTTGTCTTTCTTTCCTCATGGTCTCTATTTGTTGACTGGAACATAATGACTGTAAATGTCCATGACTATCATGTAAAGGATTCTCTGGACCCAGACCATCACATCTGCCCTCAGCTTTGTCACCCTTAAAGGTGAAGTGTGTAATTTTTTTGAAGTTAAAATACTTTCTCCTTACAAAGTCTAATGCGCAGAGACAACTATAAATAAGCTATTCATAGGCTGATTTCCTGAATATTGGAAACATGGTTGCTCTCTGCCACTTTCAAAACATTTCTTTATTTGAGCAAGTGATACCTGTTTCATCTGTGCAACGGTTTCATTTGTCAAAAAACTGTCAGTCAGGTGATGGGGTGAAAGAACTGGTAGATGTGTTAGAGAAACCTGTTTGAAAACTGTGATTATTTTGGCACTGTTCATTTAGCGCCAAGTGGCACAAATGACACACTGCGAATTTAACTTGATTGTGGCCATGCTAAATGCTAATAATAACGAACTGCATAAATCCTTGTCCCATCATGAAATTATTGGTTGGTGTGTAGCATTTATGTTTTTAATCAGCCTCTGTTCGTGTGGGAGTTGCATTAATTAAATCACAGTTCAACGTACTGAACATGATGGTCCTTGTCTCTCATTAATTATCACCAACCACAACCTGCTAATCATCACGATAAGCAAGCAACAGGAAGATAAGTGTGGAATTTTGATTAGACACTGATTAATGGTGTGTGTAGGTGTGTGTGTGTGTGTGTGTGTGTGTGTGTGTGTGTGTGTGTGTGTGTGTGTGTGTGTGTGTGTGTGTGTGTGTGTGTGTGTGTGTGTGTGTGTGTGTGTGTGTGTGTGTGTGATGATCAGCTATCTTTATCCGATGGTGTACACACAGTGCCTTCAGTTTAGTATGTCCATTAACGGTACTATGAAGCAAACTGGCTGTGATTCTGTATCATTTAAGATGAATCTCCTCTCTGTGTTTAATTTAATGCTTTGGGGCTTTCTTTAGAAATGAAAACACTCAAAAAAATGAAAATGGAGTGTTATAGGACCTGCACTTAGAGAAGGAGCTCATTAATGCTTCAAAATGTAGTGGAAGTGGAGAAAACACTCAACATACCTTTTTATAGTCACCACTCTGGCATAATGAAACACTCTGTGGCAAATTCACTTGCATTGCACTACAATTTTAGACCCAATTTTACAGTCTGCTTTAAGTCATCAGTCATTAGCTGCTTTTCCACCATCAGAACGAACCATTCTTGTTGCTTAACCATTCCATTCCTTACCAAAAATATAACTGGAACCGTTCCTTAGCGTTCTTAGAACTGTTTGGCCTGACGGTGGAAAAGCTGATTTTATAATTGCAATGAAGTTCCTATGACACCTGTCAATTAAAGAACCAAATAAAAGAACAGCAATTGATAATGACATGTGTTTGACTTTGAAAGATAGAGTGAGAGATGTTCTGTTACAAATATTAATGTTATATTGTCTATATAAATATCTCTATATAAAGTATATATAAAGTATATATACTGTATATATATATATATACATACAGGTGCATCTCAATAAACTGTCAGATCAGCAGTCTTCCCCATGATTGTGTAGCCTAGTGAACCAAACTGAGAACCATTTTGAAGGCTCAGGAAACCTTTGCAGGTGTTTTGAGTTGATTAGCTGATTGGCATGTCACCATATTCTAATTTGTTGAGATAGTGAATTGTTGGGTTTTTGTTAAATGTGAGCCAAAATAATCACAATTAAAAGAACCAAAGACTTAAACTACTTCAGTCTGTGTGCATTTAATTTATTTATTAATACACGAGTTTCACAATTTGAGTTGAATTACTGAAATAAATGAACTTTTCCATGACATTCTAATTTATTGAGATGCACCTGTATATAAAAGGCCTCTAACACTAGCTTGCTCTATTCATTTTCTATTCTATTTGTTTAATTTGTATTATATAATTAAAAAACAACCTTGCTACGTGTACTACGTTAGGCTAACTGAGACTTGTCATAGCACTTGCATATTGCTCTTTTGTTGATTTTGATTGCTTCCATTGTTCTCATTTGTTAGTCACTTTGGATAAAAGTGTCTGCTAAATGACTAAATGTAATGTGATCTATATGATATGCAAGATAAATGTAGCTTTTGCTTATTTGGTACCCTTTCAGTTTCATTTGTCTCTGAAGAATCCAAATGACTGACCAACCAACTAATGCTTTTAAAAGCTACTACATAGTCCAACATCAAACATTTACACATTTGTCCAAAGTAGCCTACATTGTTTTCAGGGTATAAGATGTACATTTCTATCACTCTTACCATTCTCTGAGATTAGAACCTATGTTGATAGAACCATGCTCTGCTGTGTGAGCTACAGGAATGCGATACAAAATGTCATTGATAATGTTGTGATGTTAGTTTGTATGCAAGATCTCACCAGACTCATATAACACAATTTGATTAAAAATGAAATGTCAAAATCATCTCATTTATCTAAAGTTCAGTGTTGATTCAGTTAAATTCAATAAAAGTGTGAATGTTGCAAAGTTCACAAATATGAGACAAATTTAATTTATCTACACTGAAAAAAAACACTGAAAAAAACCTAATATTTGCACATAATTACAAAGAAATGGCAAGAAACACACTGAATTAAATGTGAAATTTAAATTAATGTGAAATTTGAAGTGAAAAAATGAAATAGTGTTCTCTTGTAAAAATGTATTCCAATAATTGTATTGAGCATTGTTCACAGGTCAGTGCACTGCCAGCCACAGTTAGCACTGGTGCTATTAATGTGTTGAAAAAATAGTTGATAAATATACGTTTATTTCACAGGGATATTTCACAATCTTGAAAGTAATCCATAGATCAGGGGTTTGATTCATAGAGATGGCATGAACTGAATAAAGTGTACACCTTGACCTTGCATGCAGTGTACACTACTTCGGATAAAAATGCATAAATGTAAAACTATGCTCTTTCTGCATGCTAAAGAGACATTTTAATTGTTGAAGTGATGCTGTAAAGTACACCAGTTCACGGTAATCTGCTGCACCCAGAAATGACCTGAAAGTTGGCAAATTGTAGCAAGCTAATTATTTTCAGCACTGATGTTTTGGTCATACTTGCAGTGTTACCCAATTTGCATAAATCATTTAGTGAATTGGGTGTTCAAACAATACAGACAGCATGGGTAAATAAACAACGCTATCAGCAGACACAGTTCAATCTCAGTTAATTTACTACTTTATCTCTCACTTACTTTTTGTCCTTTCTTTCTTTACCGCTTCTCCTTCTTTTTTCTGCCTCCTTCTTGCTTAGTCTTTTACAATAATACAGAGAAATGTGTGTGTGAGGGAGAAGCAGCAGGCAAATGCAATAAAACACATAGCTGACAAGATCTTAATTGAGCTGCTGGATTCAGCTCAAGAACACACACACGCACGCACGCACACACACACACGCACACACGCACACACACACACACACACACACACAAATCTAATAAGAGCACAGAGAAGTGAGGGAAGGGGGAATGGAGTGGGCACGGGATGGAGGGCATCGAAAAAAGTTGGGGGAGAGATGGAGAGCAGGAATTCAAGAATGAGTTTAGTTAAGAGGAGAGCAGTTTGAAAGCTAGAGGACAGAGAAAGGTAAAGAAAGGTTAAAGAACTCAACTGTACTTCCTCAGTCCTCGAAGGAGAAGTTTGAATCTCAGCTCATGAATAATTACGCTAAAGTTTGATCAGTCGAGCTGACATTGAATTAATGGATTAAGCGAAACATGAGGATATAGGGAAAATGTTGAAATTGCTCCATTGGGAAGGAAGATTAAATATAAGAGACACTTATGATCTGTAATGCTTTCAAATTCAGAACGTTTGCTTCTGAGTTTGTGCAGTTGCGCTTTTATACGTAAGGGTAGTTGACGTATCAATGTGTCCTATGGTGTGACGGTAAAATGTAAAAGAAATACCTCTAACATTGAAGATAAACCTCTCTCATGCTATTTGTAACTCTAAGAATGAAGATATATTTTTCTCATGTTATTTTTATGTTAAGTTTTTGCTATGTCACACCATAGAACACAGTCCAGTTTTTATTTGTCAACTACCCGTTAATGTACAGAATGTACGTCCCTTTGTAGAGCAGAACATCCCACTGTCAACAGAAGAATTTTTCATCCTCTTTAAAGAACATGTTCACTCTCTTTGTCTCTGTCTTCTCTCTCTGTTCATCACAGAGGAGAAGATGAGAGCTATTGATTAAGCCTGCTTTCATTTAATGTATCTGTCAGTTTTAATTGAACAACGATGAATGAATGTGTAATGAAGTCAGTGGATGGTGAAAGTGGGAACACTATAACACTGAGCTACTATAGCCATAATAATATTCAGCTGCTCTTGACACAGGCTTTTAACCTCTTGCATATCCATATATACACACACATAAACAGCTTGTGAGTACTGTTGAGACTCTAAAAAGTATAAATATATAATATCTAAATAACTAATATATGATTCTTCCACTCTGCAATTTTCTGTCCCAGATTTGATATCCCCTACAAAACACAACTGTGGTCCTGAGTGGACTTCTGGTAGACTTCTGCCTATTCTCTCATTTCTCTATTAATATTATAGTGTTGTTCATAACATTTGTCCTTATTTTTCAAGACCTTATGTTTACAGCTCATTCAAGTTGCAAATGTACTTTAATGTAGTATGCACTAGGTAAATGGTTCTTAAGTATTTACAAACATTTAATGAAGAAATCTGTTTTTTGTTTCAATACACATATATTCAATCACATATATAACACATCACATGTGTTGCCATGGCAGGAATCATTTACATTTTAACATATGTTAAAACAAAAAACATCTATTTTGAATTATTGTAATATTTCATTACATTACAGTTTTTTTAACCACAGTGTGTCACATGTACCACAAAAAAACGACTGGTATTATCACGGTACTGTATTTTTGTAAGTGATTTCTGTGCAGGATTGGTTGCACAAAACGTTGCAACTAAACTAGTTTGCAGTTCTTATTATAGCTCAAGGTTGTGGTTTTAAGAGAACAATGCTGTAATATATCTCTATGGGAGTAAGATGTCCTCACTTTGTTTATTAATTATGAAGCAATTATTCTGAATCCTGTACTTAAAGTTTCAGCCCTCAGTGACATTTACATTGGCGCAACAAACATCATTAATAATGCATGGAATGATAATGTATTTTGGGTGTGTGCTTGTTTACTGTATGTCAGTGTTATGCAAATCCTGGAGTGAATTACAGAGGAATGTACACGCATTCATTAAACGGACATTCTGGCTGTTTAGAGTCATAGTTTCACTCTGTGTGTGTGTGTGTGTGCATGTGTTAGTGTAATTAAAATAGAAATGATGTAAGTGTGTTTAAAGCAATAGCACTGTGTCACCATGTCTCTATTTTCCTCTCTCTCTACAGGAAAACAGTCGAGGTGAAGATTATAGATGACGAAGAGTATGAAAAGAACAAGACCTTCATTATTGAGTTAGGAGAGCCAGTACTACTAGAGATTGGACAGAAACATGGTAAATTTACATTTAGTCATTTAGCAGCTTACAAATGAGGACAATAGAAGCAATCAATGCCAAAAAAAGACCAATATATGTTAGGGCTGTGAAAAGTCTCTGTTCGTTTAACGCAGTAAACATATCAAGTTTTTGTTTAATAAAAAATAAAGTAGACAGAATAGAAAAATAATTGGGAATGTTAGTGTTAGAGGGTCATTGTTTTTTTAATATAAGAAAAATAAGTCAAAAGAATAGAAAATAATAGAGTATGCAAAGTGTTAGAGGGTCATTTTTATAATAAAGTAAAAGAGAATAAGTAGATAGAATTGAAAAAGATTGGGGGATGTTAATGTTAGAGGGCCATTTTTTTATAAAATAAAAACAAGTCAAAAGAATAGAAAATGCTGGTGTTAGAGGCTCTTTTTTAAAGACAACAAGAAGTTAGAATATAAATAATAGTGAGTGCAAGTGTTATAGGGTTAAGTGTTTTTTAAATAAAAGAAAACTAGTAGATAAAATAGAATTAGAATAGAGTTATAGAGTTAGAGGGAGAAAGTGAGTTTTTAGTTTTATGCTAAATGTGTGCACGTATGTTTTAAACATCTGCATGTTATGCAGTATTCAGAGCTGAGTTGAAATGCCTTTACAATTTCAAAGCACTTTATGAACTGCAATTTTAATAAGATCGCAAACATGATGTAGGATTCAAATTTGAATTTTAATATGATTAAAATTAAATTAAATTCTGAGAAATTCACATAATTTAGCTTTATTGATCCTTTAAATGCAGGGACTGCAGATGAAAATAATGTGTGGCTAAATCTGAATGATGTTCCTGTCAATTAATATACACTTCCCCCTTTTAAAATAAAGAATAAAGAAATATGTATAGTGTTATACCCATAAACAAAGAACTACCAACCTGATCAAATTGGTCTTTAGTATTGGTAAAGTTTGTGTGTGTTGATCTTCAACTTACTATTTATTAATCTCAGGATTTCACACCTTTGCTAATGAGATGTAGAGAAATAAAAGACTGTTTGCTAATTAGCCAGTGCAGTACACCAGACGGAAGCAGCTGAATGTCTCCTTTTTTATTTACACCAGCAGCCTTGTTTTTGTGCCACTTTTTGTTGCTCGTTCTCAGATAACTAAAAATTAAAGCATGCAAATGAGCAGTGCAGTCGAAGCTGCAAATAAAACGATTGTGGAGGTCATTTAATGAGGAGAGCATGAACAAAGTGATAAAAGATGAAAGGTTACAGATAAAAGAAAAAAAAAAAGCTCAATTAAAAAACAGGAGTGAAAGAAACTGAGCGTTCACGATGAGCAGTGATTCTCTTTTCAGTTTTAAGACATTTGTAATGGAGTGAAAATGATTTCTTCATTTCAAATCCCCTGTCTTAGTAAATAATGTGTACTGTAGAGAATATGTTTACAGTGAAGGATTGAACACTAATACCTGCAGGCTTTGAAGTTTCTTACCTCAGGAAATAATTGGCTGTCTCTTTATCACCTTGTGTTAGCAGTTGTGACTATCACTAATCTCTACATTATTTATGCATCTTCTCTAGCAATGACCGTTCCATCTTAAATGCCTTACTTTACAATTCAATTAGAACAATGGTGCTTATACGAGCTATGAAATTTCCTGCTTGTCAGTTTCAGAAATTACAGTGTATTATTCCATCCAGCCATCAATCACTGTTATGCCTGCTCATTTTTGTTCACGCTGATCTTTTTCTTGAGGTTTAATATCCACATTGTACTACTTTCTGGACAAATATATGGAATATGTTCCTAATACGTTTTTCTTTGTCATGTTTGTGTATGTTTAGGCGACTCTAATGAGAATAAGCCAGATATTGGGGCAGAGGAAGAGGACGTAGCTAAGATGGGATGTCCTAGTCTGGAGAACATACCAGATTGGAGGTGGTGATTGAAGAGTCGTATGAATTTAAGGTAAAACTGCCTCTTTAAGTGATGTAATAATGCAACAAGATGAGTTACAAATCATGTTTATTAGCAATGCATACTGATTAATGTATAATATTTAAACAGTATCACCACAGTCATGCTAATATATCATTATTGTTGTGGGTGTGATATTAGTTTTATGTAACAGTTCAATAAATATAATATATGACTATAAATATTTTTACCAACAAAAATAATTCCAAGCAAAGTCAAAGCATTAAACTGTGCAACAGTGACTGAAAGCCAGTCTGGAACAGTTCTTAATATGTTGCTGCTACTGTGTGTGTGTGTGTGTGTGTGTGTGTGTGTGTTGTGTGTGGTGTGTGTGTGTGTGTGTGTGTGTGTGTGTGTGTGTGTGTGTGTGTGTGTGTGTGTGTGTGTGTGTGTGTGTGTGTGTGTGTGTGTGTGTGTGTGTGTGTGTGTGTGTGTGTGTGTGTGTGTGTGTGTGTGTGTGTGTGTGTTTATGTGTGTGTGTATGTGTTGTGTGCGTGTGTGTGTGTGTGTGTGTGTGTGTGTGTGTGTGTGTGTGTGTGTGTGTGTGTGTGTGTGTGTGGTGTGTGTGTGTGTGTGTGTGTGTGTGTGTGTGTGTGTGTGTGTGTGTGTGTGTGTGTGTGTGTGTGTGTGTGTGTGTGTGTGTGTGTGTGTGTGTGTGTAGAGTACGGTGGATAAGCTCATTAAGAAGACTAACCTGGCTCTGGTAGTCGGCAGCAGTAGCTGGAGAGAGCAGTTTGTGAGTGCTGTAACAGTGAGTGCAGGTAT
This sequence comes from Ptychobarbus kaznakovi, assembly GCA_027422405.1. Lineage (NCBI taxonomy): Eukaryota > Metazoa > Chordata > Actinopteri > Cypriniformes > Cyprinidae > Ptychobarbus > Ptychobarbus kaznakovi. Next base: position 25,710,563 of record CM049798.1, on the reverse strand, counting down.
GCTGCTTTCTGTTTGTTCACCCTTTACATTTTGTACATGGGCATTATCATTCATCATTGAGACACTTGGACAAATATGAATATGAATTAATACATTTTCAGCTTCTGCAAAAAATAGGAAATAGGGTTTTGATTTATACATCTACTATGTACAATTAACAAACTATACTAACATTCAAAAATTGGGGTCAGTATGATTTTTTTTTTAAAAGAAATTAATACTTTTATTCAGCAAGGACACTTTAAGTTGATCAAAAGTTACATTTATAATTTTACCAAATATTTATTATTTCAAACAAATACTGTTCTTTTGAACTTTCTATTCTTCAGATAATCCTGATAAAATATCACATTTACCCATCAATATATTAAGCAGCACAACTTTTTTTCAACATTGATAATATTAATAAAATAAAACTTTTGGGGTACCAAATCAGTATATGAGAATGATTTCTAAAGGATTCATGGCTGCTGAAGTCACTTTGCCATCACAGGAAAAATATTTTTAAAATATTACTGTATGTTTGGTCAAATAAATTCAGCCTTGGGGAACATAAACACATCCTTCAAAACATTAAAAAAACATTTCTGATCCCAGTAAGATTTTTAACCGTTTTGACCGGTAGAGTAGAGACCTGTGCGGGACGGATCTTTCAGTCCCGCTCCCGCCCGCGCCCGCAGAAATATATTTTATGCCGCCCGCGACATTCATGTTTTGTCCCGCTTCCGCCCGCATAAAAGTAATCTATATAGATTTTGTTCTGTACATTGAAGACATTTACATGAAAGGGTTTTGTAACATCTCCTATAGCTCCATAATATCCCAGCATAAAAGCTCCCGATAAAATATTTGTTATTTAGGCTAAGCATCAACATTCACAAACCACTGTTATTTTTAACAGAAAAGCAAGCATGAGCTGCTGCCAGTATGGTTAGGCATGGCAAAGTGCGAGCAGCGCTTCCTTTATTATCAGCTGACATCTCAGTTCATCATAATCTCATAAAGCTCTGTTATAACACAATGAACATATACACAATGAATCTTTTACAATGTCTACACTTCGTGTATTACAATGAGACGATTCGTGAGCACGCAATTTCAGCACTGCGGTGATGGCCATTGCATTCCAGAAATCAACAGCTGAGTCTGTGATTGGCTACATTGCGCAAACCTTTAAACACTGTTATAAATAGAAACTCTGCCTAGCTTGAGCATGTTAATCATTATAATCTGTTAATATTAGTTGTTCCTTTTGCTTTTGTGCAACAGATAAATAACAATTTATGTTTCAGACATTTTGTGTTTGGATAATTTCTATTTTGCGGGAGTCCCGCGAATCATTTTAATTTACTTTAACAATATTTTATAAGTCAAAAGGTGTCTTTACACTACCAAGTTAAGACTGCTTTGTGCCTGCAAAAAAATAAAGTGTAAAGTTGCATTGCATAAAAGACAGTTATATATGTCTCCTCAGACCCACCTCAGCCCCTTCTATCCACGTATACAGTTGTAATTGCCGTGAAAATGCATTTATGCTACCTCTGATCAGCATTAAACAGTCTGTGTAAAGACGCCTAAATACCACTTCAGGAGCGCTTCTGTGTCACTTTGGCAGTGTAAATTTGGCTAATTTCTCAATGAGCTTTGAACTCTCTCAGCCCCTCTAACATATATTGCTCATTTCAGGTGAAGATGATGAGGAGAGTGGTGAAGAGCGTCTTCCATCCTGCTTTGATTACATCATGCACTTCCTCACAGTCTTCTGGAAGGTTCTCTTTGCCTTCGTCCCACCCACAGAGTACTGGAATGGATGGGCATGCTTCATTGTGTCCATCTCTCTGATTGGTGTCCTGACGGCGGTCACAGGCGATCTTGCTTCTCACTTTGGGTGCACTGTTGGCCTGAAGGATTCAGTCACCGCCGTGGTTTTTGTTGCCCTGGGGACGTCTATTCCAGGTTAGTCAAGTCAAGTCACCTTTGTATATAGCGCTTTATACAGTACAGATTGTTCAAAGTAGCTTTGTGGTAGGCAGATATTGTAGGTGGGGGGAATGAATGAGTGCTCTCAGGGACTGAGGTGAGACCCTTGAGCAATTCAACGAACCCCCAACTACTCCCTGGGCAGCACAGCAAAAATGGCTGCCCACTGCTCTGGATGTTTATTCACTACTCACTGCTGTGTGTGTGCACTTGGATGAGTGAAATGCAGAGCACAAATTGGCTACATGTGCATTCCTTTCAAGAATAGTAATAGTATGCATTAGTTCTTGTAGTAATGTCTAATAATAAAATCATAATTCAGTGGCAATCACACACATATCAGACACTTTTCATCACCACAGACTACATGAATGAATTTGGCTGTATATTTTAGTACGGCTGGTTATTAGATCAGAAGGGCATTGATGTGTGTGGCTTATCTCATCTTCAGGTTATGTGTTTGCAGCTGGTGTATCAGTGTATGTTTGTATGTGTGTCTGTTTTTTTCCTTTGACTCTGTTCAACGTGACTACCTGACCCTGTTTGTTTTCTCTCTCTTCCTCCTTTTTCTTTCTCTTCCTTTTCTTTCAGTTCCTCTTTTGCTCTCGTCTTTTCCCTTTCGTTGACCTCCCTTTCTGATACTTCCCACTTCTATTTTCAGTCAAAGAAAAGATGTTTGCTGTTCAAATCACAATTATATTAGTCTGACTCTGAACATGATTTAATTCTGTCTCTCCTTTGCACAGACACTTTTGCCAGTAAGGTCGCTGCCATCCAAGACCAGTATGCAGACGCCTCCATTGGTAATGTGACGGGCAGCAACGCTGTCAATGTTTTCCTGGGCATCGGTGTGGCGTGGACCATAGCTGCTGTATACTGGCGTTCCAAGGGCAAACCTTTCCTCGTCGATCCAGGTTCTCTGGCCTTCTCTGTCACACTCTTCACTGCTTTGGCTGTGGTGTGTTTCAGCGTGCTGTTGTATCGCCGGCGCCCCTCAGTGGCTGGAGGAGAGCTTGGCGGTCCTCGGACTTGCAAGATATTGACGTCCTTATTCTTCATCTCCCTCTGGCTGATGTACATCCTGTTGGCCTCACTGGAAGCGTACTGCCACATCCCTGGATTCTGAGGCAACAAGGCCTTGCATTATTTCTGGTTGAAGAGGAATATAAATAATGGCCAGGGAAGGAGCTTTTTTGTAGTATTTATTAGATATTTATGTTGAAAACTTTGAATAGGTCTGATAAGTCATTTTTTTCCAATGTTTTCCTAAGTTTTTGTAATCTTCCATTTTCTTCCATAAGGGATAGTTCACTCAAAAATCGTTCACAGCTTTCATGTTGTTCCAAAGAACATAATTATATTTGTATTTTTTTGGAGGGGGGGGGGGGCTATATGAAGGTGAGTAAATGATCACAGATTTTCCTCTTTTTTTGAATGAACTGTCCCTTTAAATTAGTTAATGCAGTATCTTACTCATCATTCCTTGTTCCCTTGCCTTACACTTGTATCCGTCTCTCAGTGCTGTCTTAAATCAATCCAAAAGAGTAACCAATGACTCATGTCTTTTTTGTACTCCTGTTTGAGCCAATCAGAGCCTTCAGTTACCGAACGAAGGGGTTTACTTTTTTGAACTCTTTTTTTATGTTAAGTGTCAGTATTACTCTTGTGTAACTGTAATGATGATATTTCAAAATATATTTAAATGGACAGAATGACCAAACATGAACTTTCAATTGTTAAGACAAGACTGAATACGTGTGCTGGACTTAATATTGTTTGTGTTAGAAGAAAAGCGTGTTTCAGGACTAAATACAAATCGGACAGATGGTCTGAAAAGCATGTCGAGTTAATAAATAATCATATATCATGAATGAATGGTGACAGTTTTGGGAAGTCAAACAGCGAAATGGAATAAAACAGAAAATGGACTGAAATAATCCTGAAATTAACGAATGAGCAATCTGAAAATAATAACAGTGATGGTGCTGCATATCATTAAAAATGATTAAAATTAAAATGTTTATGTAGTGTGTGTGTGTGTGTGTGTGTGTGTGTGTGTGTGTGTGTGTGTGTGTGTGTGTGTGTGTGTGTGTGTGTGTGTGTGTGTGTGAGTGTGTGTGTGTGTGTGTGTGTGTGTGTGTGTGTGTGTGTGTGTGTGTGTGTGTGTGAGTGTGTGTGAGTGTGTGTGTGAGTGAGTGTGTGAGTGAGTGAGTGTGAGTGAGTGAGTGTGAGTGAGTGAGTGAGTGAGTGAGTGAGAGTGAGTGAGTGAGTGAGTGAGAGAGAGAAATCACTCAACCAAGAATAAACAGCTCAGCTGATGTTCTCTTGAAATAACAAACCATGTAATCGATGTAATTAACTGTCTGTATCTATCTGTATTTGTCTTTTCCCTTGATGGTTACACTCCTTGACATCAAATGTTCAATAGGAGATACTAGCCTGTTAACATGATGTGACATTTAACATGGTGACAAATGCTCTTACTGACTGCGTACCAAACAGTATCACCCTAAGTTCACCCGAAAGTTACTTTTTCTGACAGCATTTACTCACTCTCATGTGATTCCAAACCCTTATGACCTGTGAAACATAAAAGCAAATTGTTTATCAGAATATTGATTCTGATCCTTTTCATACAACAAAAGCTGAAAGTGACCACCCATGCAAAAAGTAAACTTCACTTAATCAAAATAATTAAACTTCATGGTTTATTTTAAGTAAACCTACTGTAAGTTAATTTCATTTTCCAGGTATACTTCATGCAGTAATTATAGTAAAATGGGCTTGTACACTACCTGTAGTATGATATTTGTAACTGTACTTCTTCATCACTTCTTGAGATTGAATGTAGCCACATTTTAGTTTATAAAGTATAATTTTAAGTGTACTGTAAGAGTAACAATAGTAAACACGGTGTGCTAGTTTACATATACATTTTTGTATTACAAATATAATGTGAAATACTCAAGTGAACCTATAGGTATACTGTTAGTTTACTACTTTTATACGTCTAGCCCAGTTTTTAGTTTACAAAATTATACTTTGAAGTATACTCTCTTCATTTTTTCAGAATTTTCATGACAGAAATTATACTTGTAGGTTTTCTTTAAGTGAACTTACCATAAGTATAAGTTCTTAAGCATAATTTTGTATTAAGGATATCTCTGATACATAGACAGTAGACTGAAAGTACTCTCTTGTTTTTGTTTAAAAAAATAAAGGATACTATCACACTGTAATAAACCTTTTATGTAACGGACTAAAACACGCCACGAAAACACTGCTAAATAGTCTATACAAGTCATGAGTAAATATAAACACAAGCCAACCATGTGTCTTCAGGATTCATGTAATTCAGTTCACAAGTCACATTGACTACTTTTATTTATCTGTTTGTTTTTTTTGTCATTTTTGGACTATGTGGGTTTAGAATACCATGAGGGTGCAAACTTTGTACTTGTATTTATCAGTGTTCTATGATGTTTGTTGCAGTGAATTTTCAGCTGTCACTGTTTCAGTGTTCACTGTCTGTCCATCTGTTTCTGACTGCTGTGTAATTATTCTTTGAGGCATTCAGGAAGACAGTGGGAGGGTGGCAGGCATCGTTTGATGGAGAGCACAGAAAAAGAGTGAATGAGACAGATTTAGCAGTAGCGTAGATATTTAACCCCAGAAGTAGCTGCTCTCAGACGAGTACAGTATTCAGAGTGAGAGAATGTGCACTCAGAGTATTTTTAGTTTTATCTTGTTGCTAGGCGACCCGCCCAGAGAGTCATTGTCTTGTCTGGGCCCAGTGATGGGTGCTTGTGTGTGTGTGTGTGTGTGTGGGGGGGGGGGGGTGTTGCTGTATGTGTGTAACACCCCCTCACTCGAGTCTATTTAAGGCTTAAGTCACTGCATAAGCCATCTTTACCAACTTTAGTTCTTATACTAACCTAAGTTTAGTGGAGGTTTGAGTTGAACTGAAAAGATTTAGTAAAGCTAAGGTAATTATATTGATATCAGTTATGATCATGTAACTGATCTGATTGATGATGATGATCATTACCGATCATGCCAGCTCATGCGGTCACAAGGATCATCACGCAGTGAATCCCACATCTAGACTGACATACAGCAGAAGAGTGTGCACGTAATCGCTTTATAGGGTCACCGGTTTCTCTCTCTGCCAGAATCCTCTTGAAGCACAATAAATTGAAGTGCAATCCCAAATGTCACGCTGGAAAACAGCTATCGTAATTGGTTTAAGCGGCCTGGCCAGAGAAAAAGATGGAGAAGGCTGGGGAATGTTAACACTTCCCCATCTACACAATTTCACACATTCCTGATAAAATTGCATGTAAAGGTTATTATGCGTTTATAGTCAAGTCAAGTCAAGTCACCTTTATTTATATAGCGCTTTTAACAATACAAATTGTGACAAAGCAACTGCACAATAGCAAAAAGAGAAAATAGTGTCAATAATGTAAAATGACAAGATTAAACACTCAATTTTCAGTTCAAGGCATTCATTATTGAATTCAGAATTCAATGGCATCGTCCAGCTCAGTTTAGTTCAAAATCTACCAAACACTGTTCGGGAGGCAGACACACTCTGTCAGTTTAAATCTAGATTAAAGACCCATCTCTTTAACCTGGCGTACACATAATGCACTAATACACTTCCATTATTCAAATCCGTTAAAGGATTGTTAGGCTGCATTAATTCGATCAACCGGAACCGGGAACACTTCGCATAACACATGATGTACTTGTTACATCGTAAAAAGATTGACATCTACGCTAATATAATATTAGTTTCTTTCTTATTCCTGTTTTCTTCTTATTCCGAGGTCACTGCATAAAGCTATTTAATAAGGCAAGAGAGACTGTGTATTTGTGTTGTATCTGCTGGCCTCTTAATCCGTTTTGTGATTCAGTGCATGTCTAAGTATCTAACATGTGCAGAACAGGATATTGATACAGTAAAAACATAGCAATGTTGTTGCATTAAATAAAATATCAAACCCAATGATGTCACCATTCAAACCCAAGATGTTAGAGCTTTTCTAAATCATTTTTGCAATGACTAGTTCATCACATTAACAGTATATCTTTTATTAAATAAAGCCAAGCCATCTTTTTTGTTTTGTTTGAAAAGTATACTTGTGCTATCTTCAAAGTATGCATGAAATTAATTTACGGCATTTTCTTAAAGCTTGATTTTACTGTGAATAATTCATCCACGCATGCGTTTTATTTTTAAAATGTTGACCTTATAGCTCGCTTTTTGACATCCTTTCATCCAATCAACAACTGATGGATAGAACCAAGTCCCCACCTTACATTTTTCCTTTTTCAAGAATCTGTTTGACTTGGATGCACCTCACAAAACAGAAAAAATGATGTTGCTACGTCTGTTACATTGACACTTTTTTATTTGTTATCTAATGCAATGACATTCATACATTTTACAAGTGTCCCGGGTATTCAACCCTGCTAGGATTGGTTAGCGACAGGAACTATACTGCCCCTGTGTTGTAGAAGAAAAAAACAAGTCATAATAGAACCGATGATTCTTGAGAGTGTATATGATTGGTTTTGTGTTTATAGTGCTAGTACAGCTTTGACTTTCTTGTGTACAGAAGATACACCAACAGATGAGGTTAACATGATAAGCTAGCGGTTCATATGAAGTGCCCTGAGGAAGCAGTCACATGTCATCCTGTATCAGTGTGCGTGTTGCCCTTGGCTGGACTCTGTTCTGTGTGGTCTGGTCCTTGCGTGAAGCATCTCTCCGATCTTTCTGTTCATTAGTCTTTTGATTATTCTTTCATTAATGGTTTGATTTATTTCATTGTTAATTTCTCAATCTGTTTCTCATAATGAGTGAATCACCAAGTGCTTTTTTCCCCTCCATGTCTCTTGGTTTGATGCATGAAACGTTCTCTTACCCTTGTTAAATGTTTTAGAATGTATTGTCCTGAAATCTTTTTTAAATGTCTTTTATTAAAAAAATCTGAATTAAACACTACACATTAAATGACTTATGTCTTTTGATGGAATGGATGACTTTTATGTGTGCATAAAACTTCAGATGCTCTTCAGCTAAAGAACACTATTAGCAATCGCTAAGAATGAGTCATTGAATCATTCACTCAAACTATTTATTAACACTGATTCGAATTGAACAGTGTTGCTCGCAGACACTGGTGAAGAATTTTTTTTTTAAATGCATCTAAAATGCAAGGTGCTCAACTCCTTGCTTACTAATCTGATAAAGTATATAAAAGCAACGATACACTTATTCCCAGCACAGCTGAACCTGTGAAGCTTATTCACTTGTAGACTACAGTTTCTGAGCAGAAAAGATGAATCATTGTCTGGTCAATTGATATCTTGGTATGGAGATTGGTTAGGATCATGGTTTTATTTTTACACACAGTGAGTGTATATTAACACCATTTGGCATTTGTTTTTGGCATCTGATCAGCATTTTTCAACCTGGAAATGGTGATGTGTGGCATCAGACTTAACCGGATACAGCCAAATCACAGCCTGACTGCTTTCTGGAACAACAGCACGATTGTTCCAACTCAGATTAACTTGTTCAGATGAGTTACAAAAAGCAGTTTGGATGCATGAGGAGTTCCAAGTGAGCGAAAAGACTGGGACTTATGCATGTTTTTTTGTAAACAGTCGATATATGTCAGGCATGACAGTTGGGTGCCGGTGCTCCTCTCTCACTCTCATGAACCTGTCCACTGGAAAGATAGAAACGACAGAACGAGAGCAGAAAGAATGAGGCGGAAGCAGATGCTCACTGGGGAACAAAACAGAAAAAGGGAGAGAGGAGACCAGCTTTGTGCTTGAAATACAAAAGCTGGAGATAAGAGAAAGAATGTGAAGGGTTCAGAAAAGGAAAATGAATGAATGGGAAATTACATGGACATATAATTAAAGATTGACTGTCTGCTGGGGCCATTGAGAGGCTGTGAGAGAACCTGAATGTGCCTCAGATATGAAGTCAATTGGATTATTCAATGCATTGTTACATACAGTGTGTGTAAGGTTCGAAAGTCTAAGCCCATATCTGGGATTTAAAATCCAATTTAATCTTAATTCAAAAGATTTGGTATTTGGAAAAATTGAAAGAGGCATTGTGATAAAACTTATTTGAGATTCAGTTAGCAAATATTCATATCTGTGAAGTCTTTTGTTCAGACTGTTAAATGTTTCTGTCCTCATCGAAGCACAGGATGCTATTTAGATCATCTCAGATCGTGCTGGAGAACATGATCATCAGGCAAACGTGTGGAGGTTATGCAGCATGAAAGCAACATTACAATAAACATACCAAGACATAATATACAAGGGAATGTTTCAACTAAGTTAATAATATAATATGTAATGAATATTACGGTATTAAATAAGAAAACCGCTAAATAGAAACATTTGCACTGACAGTCTCCCACCATGTAAAATAGTGGAAATGAAAGATTTACTCGCTTTCATGGTTTGGTTTGTCCTACCTAATGTTGTAATACTGTCTTATTTTAAACAAATCCTAAATTTTACCCACATTTTTTTATGCATTTTAAATGTCTGATTTATGCTACAACCTCAAATCAGAAATAGAGCTCCAAGCAGCATTTTTGCAACATCATTGTACCATCACAAAAACAAGCCTTGCAAAGCTGTTTATCAAAGGAAACAGGCCACTTTTACTGTCACTGTCTTCAAATAAAGAAGACAGGAGAGGCTTGTGTACTTAGAAGCTATTGAAGGGTCCTAGGAATTGCATTCATCTCTCAGGCGCTTTCATAAGCCTCATAGTTATTGTCCATTTTTTGAACAGTTGCTCTAAAAAGGAGACAAATCCCTACTTCCATCTCAAACTCTACGGTAAAACTGCAGTAACTAGTCAAAAATGTTACTCTGAACATCATGTTTCACAGATGCCTTTCAAAATAAACCATTAGAAGACAACTGAGGAAGTATTAACTCTTCAAAGCAGTGTCAAACAACAATAGACTAGAATCTATAAGCAATCACTGTACAGCAATGATATTCAACATCGGGATACTTCATGCATGCAACACCCTGGTGTAAAAACATTGTTTAAAAACATTCAAAAACAAAACACTCTAGTGCTGCAAGTGTGGTTTTTTACGTTTCAATGAAATTATTTTCTATTAATTATAATGAATTGATGTTAAGTTTGGTCTCTTTTTACAGCAGACACTTGGCAGGATATGTGAAAAAAAGGTTTAAATGGTTTAGAAGCTCAAGTGTTTTCACATAGCAAGGCCATACATAGATTGTAAAAAAGAAACAAAAGGACAATGCTTCTCCAGTTCTTTCCATTAATAGGAAAGTGAAGCCAATACATTCCAGTATGGCAGCTGTCGGTGATGTGATTTGGCGCCCGGGCATGCATGCGCGGTAGTGTTGTAGTAATCAAACTTATTAGAAAAACGAACATAAACCATCTCTGAGAGAATTTTTAAGGGAAATTAGGTTGTTTATCTTTGCTTGTTCCATTCATTTACATGAAGAGGGCGTGGTTTATGACCAAAACTGCAGCTAGCCACCAGATGGTGATCGAATTGTTTTGCTTTAGTTTTCAGAACTTTGCACACTTAATAAGTGCCAAAACTTTTACTAAATTTTGTACTATTCCCATAAAAAATATTGTTAAACATTATTGTAAAAATACTTTTTCAAGGGTATTGTGCTTTTATTGTTTCTAAGGGTCAAAACTTAACTCGCATCACTTATAACCAAAGACACAAAAAAATTATTGGTAACACTTTAGTTTAGGGATCAATTCTCACTATAAACGAGTTGCATATTAGTAGCATACTTGCTGTTTATCTGTACTTATAAAGCACACATTAATGCCCTATTCTGCATGACCATATTTTAATTCCTTAATCCTACCCAACCTAAATTTAACAACTACCTTACAAACTAGTTAGCATGCAGCAGCAAATAAGGAGTTTACTGAGGACAAATTGTAGTTAATAGTTAAGTGAGAATTGGTCCCAAAAGTGAGACCATATTCACATAAACCATGCATTTTTTACATATGCAAAATCTAAATAATAGAAAAATAAGAAACTTTGTGAAAGTTGCAATAACTGAAATTATAAAAATGACCCTGCTCATAAGTTTACACTAAATTAAAATGTTAATAAATACTAAAGTACTATACTGGTTTAAAAAAAATATGCTATTTTTTATTTTCATTCTGGAAAATATTTAGAAGGGTCTCGTAAAGTGAGAATGGATTTTCATATTTGAAGAGGTCTCACACACCATCATTTCACGTAATCGGTGAACAAATCCATTTCACAATCTGATAACTTGTTCTCATGCTATTAAAGGAGAACTGAAAAAGGGAAGCACTAGCAATGCATTTTTGACAATGTTCTGTGTTTATTGAATGTACAGTTATATTATTTATCGAGGCAATAAAAATTACATCCAGAGTAATAATTTTCCCTTTAAACAAGGCAGACCAGTACATTATCTACATACAGTGTTAACAAAAGTGTTTCAGTAGGAAGGTAATAAAGAGACACATGCAGAGAAAGAGAGACTAACTTTGAACTGATGAAACTAAGATATGTACTTGGTTAAAGCTGTAACTGAGGCCGAGCAGAAGTTAGCCCTTGGTAAGCATGTTTTGTCCCTTAAAGTCTGCATGCAGTCCTCTCTGATTTCAGTACACACCAGCATCACTCAGTTTGGCCCACATGTGTGATGGACCAGCCTGGCTTGTCCCCTGAGGATGTCTGATTATAGACTGACATTAGCATGATAAAGTCTGCTTTAAAAAAAAATAAAGTACCAACAACCAAGTCAATTTACAGGACATGCTTTGCAAGCAATAATAAAATAATAATAAAAGGTGCTAAAATCAAAAGGAAATTCAAAATCAGAACCACCACCTGATTTTTGTCCCATTTTAAGACACTAAAAAGTGGATTTCTAAATTACATTTTCAAAAAAGGATTTGTTGGGTTTTTAGATGATAAAATAGTGCCATTCAACGATTACTGCTATACACAAAACAGAACCATAATGTGATATAACATAGGCACAATACAGAATCATGCCACTGTAAAGAACAAGACAATCGTAAAGTGTTACACACACACACAAAATACAGGTCATAAAGTAGTTGGGTGTTTATCGATAAAAAAAAAACACACACACCTCAAGAAATCAAATGTCGGACAGGCAGCAGAAGACATTTACATTTAGTCATTTTGCAAACATGCAGAAGACAGCTAAATGGTGCTTAGGTTGACTGTATAGTGTGTTTTTGGGACACTAGATCAGCCTAAGATGGAAGCAAAAAGACAGACGTCACTCTCAACTTCTCTAGTCAGTAGTAAAATTAATTTATGTCTAAAATGGAATTAATTATATGTATATGGATATAAACTCATGTGGTTTCGACTGAAATACACACATTAATATTTCCTGGTAGTATGTACAACACTAATGTCCCTCTCCAAAGATAATGAGACATGGAGAGAGGAAATGTTTACATGCAAGTACCATTTATCCCTGTTCACGGGTAAATAAAGCTATTGACTTAACATATGAACACACAATATGGGCTGAGTCACAAACTCAAGCTCACTTCTTATAGCAAACGATAGTGTTGTCCATCTCATCTCTTTTCAGCTCTTTTGGCTTCTGGCCTTCTAAACTCTACTGTGCAGTGTTCATTCTCACAGCCAGCGCTTACCTCACAAATACAGACACACACACTTTGTAAATTACACTGGGAAATATCATCCAAGCATGCAGAAGAACCGTCATGTCCATGATGCATATTTTGTTACTCGCTCAGCAAATGTAATTGTTTGATAATCATAAGTGCTGTAATCATTGTCTTTCTCAAAGTGCTTCCACAGAGATCATTAAGCACCAAGCACACCAGTGTGAGTGATGCTCGCTCAACTCCAACTGCCTTAATATTAAGCAGCGAAGCCCTGAGAGACACAAAGAGAATGAAAAAGGTGGGGAAAAGACGCACATGGACATAGAACTAAAAAAACTGATCAAATATATGAAAGTAAACAGGAAGTGGGGGCGACAGCAGACCAGATTACAGTACGAGAAAGCAAAATCCAAACATCATACATTCTAATGGATTAAAAAAAGCCCTGGATTTGTGGTGATCAGAGCTAAGCTGTAAAAGTCTTGCTTCAATCTCACATTAAAAACTCATCTCATATGTTCCGCTTTGCTGCATATTATCCAACATGACTCTGAATAGACCCTAAAAAAAGCCAGACGGGGGATTTGTGCACAGCGTTCCTGACGCTGCAACCCAGGACGTGAGAAGATTCAACAGGGTTTGGCCAAAAATAAAATGGTGGTGCATTAAGTTTCCTAGACATCACTGGATTTCAGACAGTGTGAGATGCGGGATCACTGCCAATTACACAGAATCCGGATTAGATTAAGCCAGCCGATAGAGAGAAAGATACGGGGGAGGTATAGGAAAGAGAGTGAGTGGGATTATGGGATTTTAGAATGCCTTAACTGGGTGAGAGAGTTCAAGCGAAGTACATGTAAATGTGAGGCACTTAAACATTTTATCATCATTGGACAAAAAAATATATACACTTTTCAGAAAAAATGTGCACAAATAATATCTTTAGCCCTACAGCGGCTTGTCACTGGGGCGGAGCCCTCAAACGGTCAAATTGGCACCTTATTTAGCCCTACAGGTTTTCACTTTAATAAGAGCACGTATTACTACTCAGGTACTAATATGCACTTTTGGGGGGGCAGATAAGGCACAAAGTTGTCCCTTAAGGCTACTACCCCGGCGACAAGCTGTGTAATTTGTGCACAATTGTCAGACAGTGTGCTCAGGACCTGATCAACATTCACAAGACCAGATGTTTCGTCTCTGTGGTGAAATTAATTGTGTTGGGGGTGTGTAAGCAATAGTCCATCTGTGCATTATTATGTAAACACGTACCTTTAAGACTAAGAATGAGCCTAGCGCTAGCATCACAGCGTCAGAATTCATTTCCAAATATACACTGCCACCTTTAGGACAACTCGCTGCACTACCCAAAAAGCTGCAAAGTGCACAATATATAACCGAAATAAATAGAAAACCCCATCCCTCTGGTTTCCACAGGTATCTTGCATACAGGTGATAGAATGAACAAGAGTCCACATTATTAAAGCTAGATAAAATCCACTGCGTTTATGGATTAAAACAGGAATTTGGTTAAAAAGAAAGTAAAACCATGTCAGAGTTTATTCAAACAGACACGGTGGTAAAGTGTATGCAGGCTAAAAAACACAAAAACAAATGCATACAACTTTTAGTAATACTATATCTATTCTTAAAATCCAGAAATGATAAGAAAAACAAATAAAACGAATGGTAGTATCACTAGTACACTCCTGTAGTATCTGTCTCTGACTTGACGGGAGTGTTTGAGGTGGAGTCCAGCATTGAGGACGAGATATTGGCCATGTTGCTCCAGCTGTGGTTGGGGGAGGAATAAGGGGGGGTGCTGCAGTTAGAGGGGGGGCCGGAGTTGGGGCTGTCATTGGCCTGACCCATCTGAGTGTCTTTACGAGAGCCTTTGCTCTCCATCTCCTGCAGATACTGAGAGATCTCTTCCGGCATGCGCTTCAGCTCTGCTTCATAGTCGCGTGTCAGCCGGGCCTGATCCTGCAGAGACAAGAGGATTCCATTCAACATTTGAAGGAAAAAAACTTATGGAATCTTCAAAAATCTGCAATTTTCAAATGCAGACCAGTTGTCAAATTTCTACAGGGTTATCATGTCCAGTATATTGTTTAAGGGGGAAGTCGTGGCCTAATGGTTAGAGTCAGACTCGTAATCCAAAGGTTGTGAGTTCGAGTCTCGGGCCAGCAGGGATTGTTGGTGGGGGGAGTGAATGTAAAGCGCTCTCTCCACCCTCAATACCACGACTGAGCTGCCCTTGAGCAAGGCACCGAACCCCCAACTGCTCCCCGGGTGCCGCAGCATAAATGGTTGCCCACTGCTCCGGGTGTGTGTTCATAGTGTGTGTGTGTTCACTACTGTGTGTGTGCACTTTGGATGGGTTAATTGCAGAGCACAAATTCCGAGTATGGGTCACTATACTTGGCCGTATGTCACGTGACTACTTCAAACAGTCTAAAAAGCTTTCAGAATCCGAAATGATCATTTATTTTTCTTGATGACAGCGGTGACATTATCTCTTGTAATTGAAGTATTTTGGCAGAAGATATACAGTAGTTATTGTAGTACATTTCTTTAAGGGATATTTTTTTATTTTGCCATGGATAGGTGGAATTGATCAGTAAAAGAAAATAATGTAACAATGAACAGGGACTGAAGGCGGAATAAATATGTGCATGGACTGTGGTATCACTTACCACAGGAACCTCCTCCTCTATTTTCTTAAGGATGTCCTTGTGAAGGGCTTTTAACTTATCTTGACGCTCCTCTTGAGACACTTCCAGCTACACAAAGAGAGGGAAAGAATTAAGGAAATTCATGAGGAAGATTGACTTAATTTATTTGAACTTTTGTTTGGTATGACTCAGAAGCACTTTGTCCTAACAAGGTTCAGAGCAAAGGCGATGAGTTTCTGTCCAAATTTGACGAGACATTCTGTCGAGTGCTTGTTTACTAGACAGCTTTGTGGAGTAGGACCACACGGAAGCATCTAATATCTACTGATTGCTTGCGATTTTATTGTCACCAATAGTTCTTTGATGTCGGTTTGTGTGTTATGGCCTTTATGCATTCAGTACATACACTGACCAAAATTATAAACGCAACTTGTTTTTGCACCCATTTTTCATGAGCTGAACTCAAAGATCTAAGACTTTTTCTATGTATACAAAAGGCCTATTTCTCTCAAATATTGTTCACAAATCTGTCTAAATCTGTGTTAGTCAGCACTTCTTTGCCGAGATAATCCATCCACCTCACAGGTGTGGCATATCAAGATGCTGATTAGACAGCAAGATTATTGCACAGGTGTGCCTTAGGCTGGATCAAAATAAAAGGCCACTTTAAAATGTGCAGTTTTATCACACAGCACAATGCCATTTCAGTTTTGAGGGAGCGTGCAATTGGCATGCTGACAGCAGGAATGTCCACCAGAGCTGTTGCCCGTGAATTGAATGTTAATTTCTCTACCATAAGCCGTCTCCAAAGGCGTTTCAGAGAATTTGGCAGTACATCCAACCGGCCTCACATCCGCAGACCACGAGTAACCACACCAGCCCAGGACCTCCACATCCAACATCTTCACCTCCAAGATCGTCTGAGACCAGCCACCCGGACAGCTGCTGCAACAATCGGTTTGCATAACCAAAGAATTTCTGCAGAAACCGTCTCAGGGAAGCTCATCTGCATGCTCGTCGTCCTCATCGGGGTCTCGACCTGACTGCAGTTCGTCGTCGTAATGTAGGCAAATGCTCACATTCGATGGCGTCTGGCACTTTGGAGAAGTGTTCTCTTCGCGAATGAATCCCGGTTTTCACTGTACAGGGCAGATGGGAGACCGCGTGTATGGTGTCGTGTGGGTGAGCGGTTTGCTGATGTCAATGTTGTGGATCGAGTGGCCCATGGTGGCGGTGGGGTTATGGTATGGGCAGGCGTATGTTATGGACAACGAACACAGGTGCATTTTATTGATGGCATTTTGAATGCACAGAGATACCGTGACGAGATCCTGAGACCCATTGTTGTACCATTCATACACGACCATGACCTCATGTTGCAGCATGATAATGCACGGCCCCATGTTGCAAGGATCTGTACACAATTCCTGGAAGCTGAAAACATCCCAGTTCTAGCATGGCCAGCATACTCACCGGACATGTCAACCATTGAGCATGTTTGGGATGCTCTGGATCGGAGTATAAGACAGCGTGTTCCAGTTCCTGCCAATATCCAGAAACTTCGCACAGCCATTGAAGAGGAGTGGACCGACATTCCACAGGCCACAATCAACAACCTTATCAACTCTATACGAAGGAGATGTGTTGCACTGCGTGAGGAAAATGGTGGTCAAACCAGATACTGACTGGTTTTCGGACCCCCGCAATACAGTAAAACTGCACATTTTAGAGTGGCCTTTTATTGTGGCCAGCCTAAGGCTCACCTGTGCAATAATCATGCTGTCTAATCAGCATTTTGATATGCCACACCTGTGAGGTGGATGGATTATCTCGGCAAAGGAGAAGTGCTCACTAACACCGAGTTAGACAGATTTGTGAACAATATTTGAGAGAAATAGGCCTTTTGTGTACATAGAAAAAATCTTAGATCTTTGAGTTCAGCTCATGAAAAAAGGGGGCAAAAACAATAAAGTTTATAATTTTGGTCAGTATACAAGAAAAAACGTAAAACAACTTATAATGAAAACTTGAGTGGCACCTAATTAGGAAAACATGTAAGATTAAAATGGTTTAATAAGAGATATTTACACAAATAACACTAAATTCATAAACTTTTCCACAACTCTACTCACCTGACGGATTAAGCTGACCGAGTCATTGATATGTTTTTTATTGATCTCAATCAGCTCCCTGCTGAGTGAGAGAAAGACAGAAGGTTACGTTCACTGTAAACTACCACTGAGGTGCTAAGAGCAATGCTGACCTTTCCAAAGTTTCCAGTGATTTAATGGCTTGATGAGCCTCAGTAGCACATTCACAAATGGTCACATTTCTCTCTATTTCTCCTTTTCATTTTATCTGACAGTTTCCATAACAGGACAATGAGAAATATGGCTGCTTTTTCAGATATATCGAGGCATCTTAGAACATCTTTGATTAAGATATAGGTCAAATTGTTCTTGAAAGAATTAGAAAAAAATGGGGATGTAACTGTTTTTATATTCTTCTATATAATGAAAATCAGTGGGGTCCAAAACAACAGCGAGACATGAGGGTGAGGATGATGATGATTTTCATTTTTAGATGAACTATCCCTTTAAGGCAAATAGAAGTCATTCCTTACAATCCATTCAAAGATCACTAATATTTAATTTGCATTTATCCTCAGCATCCATTTTGCTACTGAGGCAAGCCACTTAAAGGTTTAGTTTGCCCCAAAATGCTTTCATCATTTACTCACCCTCATGTTGTTCAAAATCTGTTAGACTTACTTTCTTCTTTAAAACACAAATCAAGATAAGTTTTTTGTATGTCCATACAGTTAAAGTCAATGGTCGTCAAAACTGCTTGCTACCAGCATTCTTTAAAATATATTTTTTTCTCTTTCTGAGTATGGAATGATAAGAGGTTGACTAAATTACAACATCATTTTTATTGTAGTCGGACTAACCTTTTAACCCTAGACTGTCACTGGCACTGTCCTTGAGATAATATTTTTTTTTACTCACGCATCAGCCTTGTCCTTATCTGCTTTCTTGGCCTCAGTGATGCTGTTCAGCCTCTTCCTGTCCATAATCTTTTGTAACTCTTTCTTCTCTCTGCGCGTAGAAATGTGACATTTTAGCATTTGTCCACAAACACACAAATGCACCTCAAAACACAGATTCAAGTTTCTCACTTGTCACACACTTCCTTGAGCTTCTTGATCTGGGCTGCTTGGCATTCTTGAGCGATTTCCCTCAGTTTCTGATTGGCCTGACACAGAAGTACAGTCACAAAGAATACACATTTTAGCAGTGTGTGTGTAGTGCCTTACAGAGCAGCTGTGATCGCTGTC
This sequence comes from Ptychobarbus kaznakovi, assembly GCA_027422405.1. Classification (NCBI taxonomy): domain Eukaryota; kingdom Metazoa; phylum Chordata; class Actinopteri; order Cypriniformes; family Cyprinidae; genus Ptychobarbus; species Ptychobarbus kaznakovi. The sequence continues at coordinate 25,691,851 of CM049798.1, read as the reverse complement.
TTTGGGCTATTGTTGTGTGTCATACCTCTTTGAGGTGGAATTGTTTAGCCTCTTTCTCAGTCTGAAGTTGTGCCGGTCTTAGCACAAGAAGCTCCTGCATCTGCTCCTCTTTGAACTGGTCCATCTGTTTCTGCACCTCAAGCTCCAGCTTGTTAAATTCCCTCTGACTATCCTCTGACCCACTGCACACACAAATAGCAAACATCTATTTAATAATACAGTAGATAATTCAAAGCGAACAGTCTCCAATGTTCTTTTAACCAAAGGCCAGAAACCTTTTTGACATTAAGTGAGGTTTCATTTTTGGGAATTTTTCCCAAAAATATAATTTGACCCTGGAAATGAACAAAATTAAAGAATTTTGATCAATGTAAAACTAGGAAACGTTCTGCTGTAAAACTATGTCATTTTTCTGATTCAATACTATATCTAGGTCACTAATAAAATAAGCAAATTTGGGACAGTGAGCATGTGAAAACTGTTCAAAAGATCAGATGTTCTATGAAAGGTCAGAGTATTTGGCTTCTCATACAACTTATAATGAAATAAAACAATCTGCATTTAACCATTGGTGTTGCTCCCTGCTTTAAAAAATGTAAAATATCCATCAGAGAGTCCTTCCTACACTTCCATTATTCTCTGCTAAACACAGTGTTCCTCATGAGAATTGAACATTCATTTCAGTTTTGCTGCTTTACCACTCTGAGCTGCTGACCTCTTGATCTCTCTATGATCATTGTATGAATTTCCACACTCAACCACAATATCCACCTGGCCAATATTAATGAAGGTCAAACTGTCAATGTTGAATCTAAATGTCCTCACGTTTTCTTCAGACTGGAGCGCAGACTCTTCTCTATCTGACTCCGTTTCCTCTGGAGGTCAGAGTTCAGCTGACTACAGCGTGTCCTTTGTTCCTTACCGAGAGCCCACACCTGAAACACAAAAACACATTCTTTTAGTTATTGTTGAAAAGAGACTTGCAAAGTTGCAGCATTTGTTAGAGCGCTATGGGTCTCTGATATAAGTTCGCCATTCTTATGCCACAGCACTGTTGACTGCTCGATACATATTGGCTGATGTTTCAACGCGTTGATTCATTTTCGAAAACTGCATGGCTATAAAGTCAATCCAGGTCTTGAGGGTTTTAACATACCATATTACTTTAGCAAATGATCTGACCTTCAAATAGCCATACAGCTTAGAAAATCTACTAACACCATTGCTATCTACTGAGAACTGTGGTAGACTCAAGTCATGCTCTCTCGCTCAATATGCTCCTGAAATAAAAGTTTAGAAAGATGTGATGCAATGTTTTTGTTAATATGACTCATCATATACAGTCTCTTTTAAGGGTATAATCAACAATTTTCCATTGTCTAGTCTCTAATAAGCAAACAAAAATCACAATTGTAATATCAAATCGCAATAGTGACTGCTAAGATGTGTTTTTTTTATTGTGACAGTCTGTATATTAAGTGTATCATTCAACTTTTTCCCATGGTCTAGAGTTAAAAACAAAAATCGCAACACATAGCAATATCGAAACGCAATACTTGTAGAAACGAAATTCTTAAAAATTTTTTTTTGCAATACATATCGTATCGGCACCCAAGTATCGTGATAGTATCGAATCGGGAGGTAGGTGTATCGTCCCATACCTAGTTTCAACGTCATCAGCCTCGTAAATCCTTGAAAGTTTTTAGATTTAGATTTTTAAAAAGATGTATGTACATTTATAACACTATACTTTGTATTATATCACCTTTGCTCAAATGACAAAAATACTAGTTAATGCTAATGCGAGGGTATTTCTAATGCAGCATCTATGGGAGGGGTGGCACATTTGACATAATTCTCTCTTCTGATTGCTGTTATCAGTCTCTCTCAATTTTTTTTCGGAAGTTATGAAAATATCATGAAGTTTTTCTTCTGCTATTTAAGCAAATAAATGGGAATGCAAAAAATGTTTGTGGTACTCTCCCATTCACTGCTCTCAAAGTTAACCCAACTATGACGACTTGCACTGCTAAGAAACCCAGAAATGTGAAAAGGACCATTGTGTTGATCTGTCTATTTACCACAAGCAAAGCCTATCAAACTAAGACATGCTAGCTACAGTGCATGTGCAAACATACTAGCAATGCCCGGAAATATGCTAAAACACCCTTTACCATCCAGGCTTTCACAACCAAACATCAAAGCTGGTCTTGAAGAACTGAACTTCTTTTTTTATGTAGGTAAAAATATACGTGCATATTATCTGGTTAAATGTGACCATGATGGTACATTCCCTACATAACACATAACTGCAAGTGGTGTTGCAAGAATAGAGTACTTTTTGACCTTTTTGAGATGTTTCTTTTTCAGCTCCTTGAGTTCCTTGCATTGCTTCTTCAACAGCTTCAGGTAGGAGTTGTGCTGTTTGAGCTCATCAATAGACTGAGGTTCGATTACTGCAAAACACAAACAGATTGAAAGCTTGTCCGTGATCTGCAACACCTCTCACTCAGCACTTCGAAGGGGACTGATGAAGACGAGAGTACAATGGTTAGATGAGGGTGAGTGAATCTTACCTTTAAGAATATTGTTGACTAAATCTTCTTTTTGGCCTAAAATATATTACACACAAACACTCAGGTCACTTAATGGACATGACATGCATATTCATAAGTAGAGATTAGAGGTATAACGGTTCCGTACATATTGCTGTTTTGAGGTAACTGTTTTGGTACAGTTTAGTTTGGGAGTGGGGGGATGATGGGTGTATTCTTAATTATAAATTGTTATTTGAAAATTTCACAAGAATTCACTAGCACTTGGTAACAGTTTACCTTTAAAGAAACCTGTTTTGAAATGCTAATCAAATCAAAGTTTATTTATAGAGCACTAGAGTTTTTTTTAACAAAGTGTTGAAGAAGCATAATCAAAATAATACAAATTTTACACAAAAAAACAACTTTTTTTTCATACTAAGTAAACATTTGTATTAAATAAACAGTTGCATGCTCTACATTGTGTGCCAAAACATACATTGCAGAGAGCACTTTAAACATTACCAAATAAATAAATAAATGAATTGTAGGATGAGGTAAACTGACAAGTAAAGATAAATAAAATACAGAATAGTGTTAACATTGATTTATGTATTTTGTAAATGTAGGGGCTCTATAGTATTTCATTGCAGTTAATGTGCTTCAGAGAAAAAGAAAAAGCAAGGCACATTTTGAAGTCCAAAAATGAAATATGTATATTTTAAAAATACATATTTTAGTAAATAACACTGTGCTCCTTTCTGATGCGCTCCGTCTTGCACTTGCATGGTGAAGTTTAAGGTTAACCATGACTCACTTGCTGATAAATCAAACTAACTGCGAAATATAAACCATAAATCATTATAGAGATCCAAGAACTTCATAATATTTATTTTTTATTCATATAACATGACAACTACATTTAAAAAGGGAATTCCCTATAAAATCAATTTATTAAAGCTTGGTTGTCCACTCTTAACCAAGCTGCTGATTCAAGGAGATAATCAAACGTCTTCTGCTAGGTTTTGTTAGTCGACAGCACCATGAAGTCTTTGGGCTTGCAGAGTGTCACACGGATGCAAAAATCAACACAGATGAACCTTGCACTGTGCATTAGTGCAAGTTGTCACTCCATATTCTTTACCAAAAGAGATCATTTATAGTTTTTTAACAGGAGAACCACTATACCTCTAATAGACATCTGTACAGAAACGAAATGTCTGAAACATTACGGCCAAAACGCAAAAATGGGAGGTGAGGGGTGGGAATGAGGATGAGCAAGACAGCAGGAAAAAGAGTGACTGTTTCTGAGGTGAGACCAAACCTGTTGCAGGAGGGTTCATGACCTCAGTGAGTACAGAAGGAAGTGTAGGAGACGGCAGAGGGCAAATAGGGTCAACAGAGGTCACGCAGCCAGTGTCAAACTTGTCTCCTTCATCTTGTTTTAAAGGTCCACCCTGCAGACACAGACACACACAGAGACACACACACACACACACACACACACACACACACACACACACACACACACACACACACACACACACACACACACACACACACACACACACACACACACACACACACACACACACACACACACACACACACACACACACACACACACACACACACACACACACACACACACACACACACACGTATTCACTTAAAGGATGAAATATATACAAGATGTTAGTTCATGTAGAAGTGAGCTAATAGTAATAGCTCACCCAAAACAAATTTATTCCAAACCCATTAAGAGAAACATAACAAAGAATATATTTGTCACTCTTTTTAATGTAGTTATAAATAAATGGGAACTGGAGCTTTCAAGATTCTAAAAATATGCTAAAGTACCATAACAGTGTTTGCATCCTCCATAAGTGCTAATAGCTGCCTTTCTCTCTGGACCAGCAGAGAGAGATGTTTGATGGGGTTTGTCAGAGCCTCTGCATACTCTACACAAAAACAAGATTAAGACAGAGGGACAAGAGTAAGACTGCTACAAAGGCTGATAACGAGTGCTACAGAGGGGAAAGATTGGGACTTATAACTGAAAGACAGCTGGAACCATCTTTTTCTGTTTTATTATATATATATATATATATATATATATACACAAACATTTGTATTTGCACAGCGATATAGTTGACCAGCTGCTAATATTACAGTACATATATGTAGCAGATTATAAACTCATTGTCATGGCATTCATAGTCCCACAGAAACCTCTCCTACCTTGGTGTTCATTGGGAATGTAGTCTTGTGCCTCCGTGTACACAAGTAGGGATGACAGCATGAGCGGCTGGTTCAGCTCATTCTTCAGACAGATGTAGTGATATCCTAACAGACACAAACACACGCATACAGCAGATGCAGGACTGTAGATATTTAGTACAGTATCAGACTAACAAGTCTATTAGATCACTGCTTCGTATTGGCACAAACCTGGGCGCAGTGCCGATACTGGCAAGATGCGATGGCCAATAAACTTTCCGTTTTCTTCATACACTGCTACTCGCAGAGATGCAAGGGTGGGCAACACCACCTAGAAAGATAGAAATTAACAGCATTTCATTTAACAAAAAAAGTGTAGTCTATTAGAGTATTAAACAGCTTCACAGTTTTATGCATGACAGAATTGTCATTTTAGGACAAACTTTTCTTTTAATTTGTTACCTTGTTGAACACAAAGGTTTCATCATCCCAGACTGGGTCCAGAGAGTTGTTGTTAGAAGTTTTCGTTCGATATTTCCTTTTAGTGTCTGCAGGAAGTCCAAACATGTCCACCTCCACGTAAACACCAACCTTCTTATCGGTCAGAAACTGACCTGAGATGATCTATGTATGCGAGGGAAAAGTGAGAAATTATATGATTTGTACATATTATATTTGAAATTACAAAGTAAAATAGCTGACTATTACTATATCTATAAACAGCATACTACATGTGCACAAAATACCTTGATTTTAATCGTGTTGGCAACGATGCCATCCACAATTTCCATAGTAAAGGGGTCAAAGTGTTTGTCTGTGCGTCTCATGAACTCTGGCTTCAGCAGATAACCACAGTGGCCGTTATATTCAAACACCCCCATGTTCAGCTGCATCGGCAAGTCTGAGACAGAGAAGTAAGCTTATTTAAAGATTTTCAAGGCTGCTAATATATACAAATGTAGAAAAAACAACTAGACAGAAGGAAAAAGACTGTTTGCATAGCTGACCGAGAGTTTGGTAGTTTAGCGCCACCATTTGGCAACCCACATTCCAGAAGAGCTGTGGCATATAGTTACTAGAGTCCACACGAGTCCCTTTGGGGTAGATCCGACTCAGCTGCTTTTTATTGTATCTGAATACCGACATTTTGCTCAGGAAGAACAACATTACTTGAATATAAAAGCGCAAACACGTACACACCAAACATATATAACTAAAGCTATCATGGTGTCCTGATTCGTATATTATCCATCCAAAGTAATATTCAAAAATAAAAAAACACATGTTGAAATGAGTATACCAAAGATACTCTCATGGTCTACTATTTCTGGTGAATTTTCAGATCAGATCCACAAACACAAGTTAAAAAAACACACCAAGAGTGTGCATGGATCTCCCCTATAAATTTCCACTAGTTTAACACTGCAGATGTGCAATACTGTACCTACAATATGGTAGGAAGAATTGTTGAGTAGTATAAATAAATAAACTGAAATGTGGATTGTATATATGAGGAGTGTGTATAAAACAATATGATTGACAGGCCAGTTTACATGACGATGTGCGTAACTGTGCAAAAAGACCCTATTATGATATGGTAGTATGTACCAAAACTTGCCTTCACTTCTGCTACATACAATCATTTTTCTTCACATACTTTTAGGAGATATTACATGTAGGTAAACTGGGATGCAGCACATTATAGCAGTCATTATCTGCTGACTGAGGCTGGTGAAGGATACTCAACAAACTCGCTGGGAGAGTTCTTTAATGTGTCCATGCCTTTGGTCTCCACAAAAGATGACATCTCAAAATACTTATTCCTCTCTGAAAAGAGATCGAGGGATCAAAGTTAAATTCTGCTAGACACATGACAGACTAAACAATGACTTTATGAAGCGGACAGATAATTCTGTCCTGGCTTCTAATTGATCAACACGGTACTGGTTTCAGACATTAAATACACAGCATGTTAACAGCTATGATGTGAAAGATATCATGACTCACTGGCTGCCACCTCAAAGGATTTGAATTTGACAGGTTCTATGTAGTTGACCAGCGTAGACATCTCCTCTGTAGCGTTCACCTCACTGTACGCAGTACCCTGAAACAGAGAGACACGTCAAAGAAGCACACAGAGAGAGAGAGAGAGAGAGAGAGAGATAGAGAGAGAGAGAGAGAGAGAGAGAGAGAATAGTAAACATGACAGATTGACAGGAGTTACCTCATCAGTGTTGTTGTGTTTCTTTGGATCTGGAATGGGTTCCTCTTCCTCCTCTTCTTCACTCTCCCCATCTCCTCGATCTAGAAATTTGTATTAAAAAATAATACACACACACACAAAGACACAGACAATTGAATACACAGCATAAATGCATTAACCGTGAACTTCCATACTGGTGCCTAAGTGACATCAGTGTTCATCCTGATTGGTTGAGACCTCATGTCAACTAGGCACAAACCCACCAATAGACTTGCGGATATCAAGATCTTTGGCCATCCTCTCTGCAAGCTTCTCGCCCCCATTGGACATGAGCTTGCCCACTTCCCCATCAGACAATGGACAATCTAAACACAAATCTCATAATAAATGGGGTTGGATGTGAAATGAAATTGGTAACAGAAAATGGTGTTATGTGTATATGAAATTCCTTTAAGACAACAAAAAGAGTGAAAAATACAACTAAAACAGACCCTAATGCATTTTCAGTGCAGCTGAGCTGCAAAATGTAGCTAATGAAAGAGTTCAAATTGTAAATGTCATAATTTACAGCCAAGAAAGAGTCAAGAAGTGTAAATGATGGCATATGGTTCATTAGCTAACTTTCTAATCATGCAATAAAATGACCCATGAAAATAAGTAATGAAATAAAAATGAAGCCAAAATAAAATGTTATCCTTTATCATACAAAATCAGATGTGAAATGGTTCTTGAAGACAGTAATACTACATAAGACAAAGCAGTTCACAGTAAAGGTTTTGAATTTTTTTCACTGTTCAGTGTGTGAGCTTGCTTTCAGACAGATTCAAGCTTACGTCATGGGTTTGAGACTTGTGCACTAAAAGAACTGGTTGAAAAAGAGCCATTTAATTGCAAATCAGACATCTCAGATTACACCTGTTGCTGGGACAACAAGCAGGACAATGCAATAATGCTGATGAAGGAAACACTGCCATGCACTCTAAGAGACCGTTCACACAGAGGAGGTTTTTTTGTATTGCACTATACGCAGGTAAAACAAGTTTACACTTTAAAGGGGTCACAACAAGGATTTTCTAAACATTATTTTAACAAGATCCTTCACTTATAAAAGCTTCAGTTATAAGCTTAACTTAAGTTTTTTGCACAAAAACAGTCCTATGTAGATTTGCAAAAATTACCTTTATTGGTAATTATACCTTTACATGTGAATGGACCCAATGTGCGATGAAACAGTATACATACTTAAATTATTGTTGTAATTGTTTTGATGTATCGGCAACCATTTCAATCAAAGTCACTTTTGTGTTAGAGTGGATCAGGCTAGGTGTTGGGTGTTGCATCTGTACACACCATTCAAAGGTGAGGACTGTTCATCTGTCCCGTCCTTGCGTCTGATGCTCCCACCATTAGAGGCCCTGTGCTGATGTTTCTTCTTGTTCTTGATCAAGATCTTCCCCATTAGTTCCTGGGGGCTTGGCAGTTGTTGACCAGGAAGCAGCTGTAAAACAATAAAAACATAAAACTCTACTCTCAAACTAAAAATATAATTGTTTACTACTCTCAATTTTGACATGATTCTCTTAATTATGATTGCCAAATCACTGCATTCCATGGTCAAGTATTTTTATAATGACAAATACTATGTAATTACTGGCCCAGAAAGCCAATTTCCTACACGCCTGTTTTATCACTGCATTGGTCTCTTTCCTTTTACAATAATGCAGTGATTTTCAGGTCAAAGCAAGACTTTCATTTATTATTTTATCTGGTAGACATTTAAAACTTTGGAATCAATCTGCATTAGGATGATACAAGACCCCTTCACTTTTACTGGGATCCTGATTTTTCCTGCGATAATGGACCAGCCTTAACTACAAGTAAAGTTAGCATAAGTTTAACTTTGACCTTGACTTTAGAAAAGTCAGCTTGAAAGTTTATAATGACTTTAAACCTTTAAAAGATTTAAGATGAAAGATAGATAGACAGATAGATTGACTGATTGATTGATTAATTGATTTAGAACTTCGCTCCAAAAAACAATTACACAAAATGTAACTAAAATTTTGTTTTACAGTTATTGAATAATTATTGAAGTTTGCCTTATGGTGTTGAAGATCTCACCTGATATTTCTCCAGGGGTTCAATGAGCAGCGCATCCCCGAACATAGAGCGGCAATACTCTGCCATTTTAGCCTGCTGCTTTGCCCTAAAAGACCATATAATAATCAAGATAAAAATTAACAGGATAAGAAAAGAAAAACAAGAATTATGCATTACACAAACACACTTATACTTACGAGTCTACATGATTTTCAAAGGACAGGATGAGAGGGTAGGAAGATGTCTTGAACGCACTTTCAGCGATGGCCTCGATCACTTCCTAAAAATGCAAATATTGAAACTTTACACACGTCTCTCATTGCAGTTCAGTGTGTGTGCAGTTTAAATAAAGCAGTTTCATTTGACAGTAAAGGTTCAGTCACATTTGTGAAATTTTGCAGGCAAAAAAGTTCCTTTACCTATTGTCAATAGTGCAGAAAGCTCAGAAGCTACATTCAAACCAAGCAGCTTCATGTGACCAACTTGAACCCTTTGCAAAATTTTCACACAGAAATCTTGCAAAATTGCAATGATTCCTATTGAAATTACTATATTTTGCCCATGAAAATTGTCAGAACAATGGTAAATGTGGGGCCATAAACGCACCTTGAAGGATATCTCAGTTGTTATGGTAAAACCGTGCGTGATGATTGGCTCTTCTTCATTTGGTCGGCCCTTCCAGCAGTCCAGCTCTATACAGCGGCATCCTGTCAGCAACACCTGCCTGTACATTTCTACTGATGACAGGCCTGCTAACTGACCCACTGAAGGGGAAAACACAGACAGAGGTCACATGTGTGCATTTATTACCATATGTGTGTCTATGAGAGTGCATTCGCGTACCTGTGAGGTATGTGTTGTGGAAGAGTTGATGAAATAGTGGGACAGGGGTTGGTTCATATCATCGATGATGTCCAACCTCTCAGGAGGAACGACAGAGTTCTCCTCCCCACCAAGATACTTTGTGAAGCCCATCAGGGAGATCTGATCTGCTCACACATGGACAGGTGAAAAAAAACACCATGTCACATCATCACCATGTCTAAATGTGAGTGTGTTTTTGTGCATTTGTACCTCTCTGCAGCTGGCTGGTGTTGTTCTCATATCTCTCCATGAGCTGGTAGACTTGATCTCGCTTGAGTGGTGGGTAAAGAACCTCATTTAGTCGAGAATCTCTCTGTTTGTGATTTATAAAGTCAATCAGCTGATCCAGAGACATGAAGGGCTTCCCTTTGGAGCCACTGGGTACACACAGTGAAGAATAAAATGAGACAAAAACATTTTGCAAAGTATCTTTACATAATTGTTTAGACAAAGTGGCCCCAAGACATATTTGGTCACACTTAAATCATGTATAAATATCAGTGTATTTGAATCAATCAGTAGCATTTCTTTTTTTTGACCCTTTTTATATGGACATGTTCCACCACTGTTAAATTATTTAATTATTCTGAATAAAGCATTTCTATTGTTTTGTAAAAACACTTTTTTGTGAAAAGGTTGCTTGAAAGAGCCATTTTTCTTCAATATAAATGATATTTGGTTAATATATTGAATAACATTCTTATTTTAGCATTCAAACATAAATACAAGTGGCCAAGTGTCCAAATGCATTTTGGGGCTACTGCATCTTTGTCATTGTTGTTGGACTCTGTTCACTCACAGCTCCACGAAGATACGCTCCACCTCTGGTCTGGGACTTAGTTTATTGAGAAAGTTCTGGAACATTTCCCAGGTGAAGTCATCTGGCTTTATACTCTCCGCCTGAGGAAAATAAATGAATGAAATGAATGAATGAATGAATAAAAATGAAGATATGAACCTTATTGTTAAAAGTGAAAGCAGAGGAAAATTTTCATATTTTCTAGTGAATTTGTGTCTGCAGTGTATTTTAACTCGAAAATTACATGGAAAACAGGATTTATTTTGTTGTGTTGAAATAAAGACTTCGATGTACTATATAGTCATATAAGTTCACAACATTATGAAAAATAAAAATGTAGAAATGAGACCCACAGTAAAACTCATATTTCGCATGACACACCGGACAGCACAGTTCAACATCAGTTCTGCACTATGAAGTGAATTGTGCTTGTTTTCGGGGTTGTTGATATTGGTACAATCACTGACTAGATTTTTTTTTTAAAGGCATCTCGTGTTAAACAGATAATTGACCCCTGGCATAGAATATGGCCTCTTTAAGTCTCTAAATTCATGCTGAAGTTCAACCAGCAGAGGACAGCATAAGACAGAGAACAGATTGACATGTGGACATGTGCTGATCAAGACCAGCACCCCTGTGTCCAAACTGAACCATAAAAGGCCTGATCGCAGATCACCATAGAGTGGCAAAGAAAAATAAAGGATAAGGAACATGTTACATGTGAAGACAGAGTGAGATGCATCAAGAGATTGGACTAAAGAGATGATGGGTGTGGGTTATTTGAAAAACAATACATTTATATTGAAATATAAAAACAAATATATATATATTGAGACAAAAAAACAGTCACAAACATATCACATGGAATCACAGCAGACAGACAGTAAAGGGTTACAACTGAATGGTTAAATGTGTAATAACTTGTGATTGGTGCATGTTTGATTGATTACCCTGCTTTTGATCAGACCGCAGTGCTCCAGCGCCATCTCCACACGTTTCTTATCAGAGAACATTTTCAGGATGCTAAGAGAAGTGAAAGAGAAAGAAAAAAAAGAAGTGAAAGCAACGATGAAAGAAGAAGTGGCAAATTAGCAATGAAAGCCCCAAAGAACTGGAAACATAGCTGTTTGAGTAAGACAGCTGTTTACTCACTTCTTCACCGGGATTCTCCCATCCTGATTTACCTGCAGCTTCAGCTTGGTGTAACTATGAAAAATGACATGCAAAAAAATCTTTAGGTCACGTCCCAAAACCATTCAAGCTGGCGGTTATTAAGCCTCTTATTAAGAAACCAAAATTAGATCCTTGTGAACTGGCAAATTACAGGCCCATTTCAAATCTTCCGTTTATGTCAACATTTTTAGAAAAAGTTGTGTCTGCTCAATTGTGCTCCTTCTTGCAAAAAAAATTATATCTATGATTAATTTCAGTCAGGTTTTAGGCCCCGCCATAGCACAGAAAATCCAAATGACTTGCTTCTTGCGTCAGACCAAGGCTGCATCTCATTGCTAGTTTTACTTGATCTTAGTGCTGCGTTCGACACTATAGATCATGACATACTGATAGATCGATTACAAAACTATACAGGTATTCAAGGGCAGGCTCTAAGATGGTTTAGATCCTACCTGTCCGATCGCTACCACTTTATTTATTTAAACGGGGAGGCATCTCAATTATCACCAGTAAAGTATGGAGTACCACAAGGATCTGTCCTAGGTCCTCTGCTATTTTCATTATACATGTTGCCCCTTGGTAATATTATTAGAAAATACGGGATTAGTTTCCATTGTTATGCTGATGACACTCAACTATATATCTCAATAAGACCAGATGAAACTTCTAAACTATCTAAGCTAACGGAGTGTGTTAAAAATATAAAAGATTGGATGACCAATAATTTCCTCCTATTAAATTCAGATAAGAGAGAGATATTACTTATTGGACCTAAAAACAGTACACAGAATATCTTGGATCACAATTTGCAACTAGACGGATGTACTGTTACTTCCTCTACAGTCAAAAATCTGGGTGTTATATTAGACAGCAACCTATCTTTTGAAAATCATATTTCCCATGTTACAAAACAGCATTCTTCCATTTTAGAATCATTGCCAAGCTACGGAACATTTTCTGATGCAGAAAAGTTAGTTCATGCATTCATGACCTCTAGACTGGACTATTGTAATGCACTGCTAGGTGGTTGTCCTGCATCCTCAATAAACAAGCTACAGATAGTACAAAATGCTGCGGCAAGAGTCCTTACCAGGTCAAGAAAATATGATCATATTACTCCAATTTTACAGTCTATGCACTGGCTACCTATTAAGTTCCGTATCAGTTACAACATTTTATTACTTGCCTTTAAGGCCCTAAATGATTTAGCTCCTCACGCTACAATCCAACCCGCTCCCTAAGGTCGCAAAACTCTGGACTCTTGGTAGTACCTAGGATAGCAAAGTCCACTAAAGGAGGTAGAACTTTTTCATACTTGGCTCCCAAACTCTGGAATAGCCTTCCTGATAACGTTCGGGGTTCAGACAAACTCTCTCTGTTTAAATCTAAATTAAAGACACATCTCTTTAGCCAAGCATTCATATAATGCATCTCATAATCTTGTACTGCAGGTATATCTGATCAAACGCACATTATTATGCTTTAGCTTGGGTTGAACAGATAATTTTTGCCTGGATGGAACAACTGCTACGCTAATTGTCTTTATTTGTTTCTCTGTTTCTGGGAATTACACGAGATTCAGTCTGGATCCAACCCTTAAATGATCTGAGATGACCGAACACCTGAGAAGAGATGATGACAACCCTTCTGAGGACCTCAGATGAAGCCAACCATCGGTGATTATACTGAATTAACCAAATTTTGCCATAAGTTAATTATATTGAGTTTCTACAATATAAATCTATTTTAGAAACTTAATTTCCTGTGAAGTTGTTTTGCAACGATTGTATCGTAAAATGCGCTATATAAATAATCTTGAATTGAATGACCGGGGACCAGAGTTTTCAATTTCATTTTTAGGTAAACTAACCTGACCAAACATGACCATTAATTACAAAACCAACCCTGAGGCAAACCCAAATTTATGCATGAAAATTGGCTTGAACGTTTGTCAAGTCCAGTCAAGGCTTGAGTTGAGAGGATTCAAGAGTCAAAGTCAAATTGTGAGAAAACAGGTCACATTATAAAGCACAATTGCGAGAAAGTCACATAGGTCACAATTATGATATATAAAGCTGCAACAACTCTTCCTTTCAGACACAAGGTTGTCATTTTGCGATATAAAGCCACAACAATTAGACAAAGTCACAGAGAAAAGGAAAGGTAGCATTTGAAAGATATAAAGTAGCAACTCAATTCTGAGATTTAGTCACAATTGCGAAATACAGTCACAATAACGAGAAATAAAGTTGCATTGGGAGATGTAACATTTTCAAAAACATGAATTAAAATAATTAATCACAAGCAACGGAGCAATATAAAAATTAATTAAGTGGACGGACACTTTTTTGTATTTGTGCTACACTAACATGTCACTTGGCCTCAAACAACAGCTTCAGAGTCAGACACACACACACACACACACACACACACACACACACACACACACCACACACACACACACACACACACACACACACACACACACACACACACACACACACACACACACACAGTACTCACGCTTTTAATAAGTAGACGTTGCGGGAAGCATTCTGGGACAGTATGTTTGTGGCAAGTTTAAACAGCTCATCGGTCCACACCTGAAAACCCAATCATAACACCAAATAAACGTTCAGAAATGAGCTCATACATTTATTATGTAAATATGATAATCCTACAAATCAATCAAACTTCATATAAATCAAACTTCAACATTAGGCTTTTAAAGACAGAGGGAAGAAAATATCAAATGAGAGTCATCTAATGTAGTTCATTCAGAGCACACGCTTGCAAAGGTAGAAAGCAGAAAAACAGGACAGAGAAAGAGGGAGCGATAGCATGGACGTGGTATCTAGGTGACGGGCCTGTCGTCGTGGTTACCTTGCAATAGCCATCCTGCACAGCTTGGAAGTTGAGGAAGGAGATGTTGACCAGGTCATTGCCGTAGACGACAGTTAGCTGCATTAAGTTTGCGTTGCTGTCTCCTCGGCCCAAACCCAACGTTTCACGTATACGTTGGTCCTACAAACACAGGCAAACCTTACCACCCACGTGCACTGACATATGAACCTTTCCAAACATAACCTTCAACACAGTCACACATAAAAACATACCTTTGGCATCTTGGCAAACCTCCCTGTCCTGGTGTCCCTGATTTGACTGATGTCCAGGATTTCCACTTCCTATAAAAAACAACAACAACAGATACACAAAAAGATAAATAAATCATAATAAATATTCTTTTAGATCGGTGCTTCTCAACCAGAGAACCAGGGCGCAATAGTGAGCCTCAAAATTACTTAAAATGATTTGGACAGAACAAGCATTAAATAAGTATATAATTATACCCCTCAACAAACAATGGTTTTATTTTCTTTGAAGCAAGTTCCCTCCTTACATATGTGATTTTATTTACATCTGTCAACTACTGCTGAATGAGTTTAACGGTTAAAGTTAACCCGGGTAATGATAATGATAGTGGTTTCATTTACGTTCATTTCCTTGTTAAAACCGTTTAGTAAATCTGAATTAATGTCAGTTAGTCAGAAAGTGGATACAGACATACATCCTACATTTGAAATCAAACATTGTGGTTAACTGTCTATTTCTCTTAACATTTCTCTTGACATTGTCACATAGCACAAAACTCTCCTAGGAAAAAAATATTGATGACTCGTTTTGCATTGCACAGATTTCAGTCCAATCAGATTATCTTGAGAGTGAGAAAGCCCCTCCTACATTTCCACCTGTCTCCAATTAGGAAGTAGCAAATCATGGCTCCTAACTATGATTTTTTACAACTTAAAGGAAGAGCATTTAACATGTCTTTTCTGTTTCAGGAAAATTTGTCAGCACATAATAGAAAAAAGAGATTTAATGGGTTCTTTAAGAGTAATGGAGAATGAAATAACACTGAACAGAGGTCCAGAGAATCCCTGACACACCGCACACACAAATACTGACAAAGCAAAGGATACTGTCACCGAAGCGGAGAACAAAGTTTAGTCGTCAGTTTAGCGTGAACTTAAACTATGTCTTTATGACAGATTCACTCAACACTCCAGGATTCACATCTCAGATAAACATCTCTGCTTCATGTGTTCAGGAAAGTGAGTCAAACACGATCGTGATCTCGTAAAGAGAATAGCTGAGTAAATGAGCTGGGGCAGTGGTTGGATGACTGTGCTTGTAAACTTCAACAATAAACAAAGCAGATCTGGACTGTAAATACTTGCTCTATAGCTGAGGGCTCTGACCCTTTCTCTCTCGCTCTTTATCATCTTTCACTTTCCTGCTTTCCTCTCGTCCCCCTCCCACCATGGTGTGTGACAGTGCGGATGAAGTTGCTGAGTTGAACGTTCCTCAGAGTGTGTGCGAGGGTCATGGGTTACTGGTCGAAGTCTGCTAAGGACTGTTTCCAGTCCAAACAAGCCCAGCAGGATGGACTGACACACACACAAACAAACAAACACTCTTGTATTTTCTCCCTGCAGCTGTAATACTGGCTCCCTTAAGCGATACTGGGACAATTTATTTATATTTTGATGATTTGTTTTCAGATACTGGGAACTTTCTGAGCCAGCGACGTCTCTGTCTATACACATACAACAGATTGTTCTTAAAGTGATTTCTGCCCATATGTACAACAGAGTATTTTATAATTTATCAATAAAATATAATATTATTATTTTTTTTTTATCAAATTGAAATACATTCAAGTAAAAAAAAAATCATCCCATTTTATTTGAGATATGGAGTTGACAGTAAAATTGTTAAGGAAATAAAAGTTGGAATAAACAAGTAAATAAACAAAAGTAATCTGAGATTGCTTTGCTCACCAAAACAAAATTAAAAAGTTAATTAAACACCATGACATAAACAATGACTAACACTGATCAAGAGACACACAAAGCTATATTTACCACAGTTATGTAAAGTAATGTAACATTGACGGTATCAACAGGTTGCATTCGACTAACCTCTACAGGCTCAGACTTGTGAAATAACTTCCTGAAAAAATTAGGCAAGCGTTTCTGCACAAGGGTGTATGCAAGTGTGCGGCTGTTCCTAGCATACATACATTCCCCTCATTCCTGGCGAACAAGGACTGTTGACCTAAAGTTTAATATTTAGCCCAAAATGTCACTGTAGTGTTATGATGTCATTTATAAAGTTCAGAAAGAGAAACACAATATACACATACACACCAAATAGACAAGCGGTTCTTGTACTGGTGATAGTGACTTCACATCAAACAACTGTCTTCGGTTTATTATTCAGGATTCTCACAGGTACAGGGTAATTCCCCTTCTCCGTTTTGGATTATGGCTTTTACCATACACTGCCATACAGCTGCCATACATCTTGACTTGTCAACTTACATCACCATATCAAAAGCAGACAGAATATCAGTTTATATAAACAACCTCCAAACACTCGATCCTAATTGTTCATTCGTGGCATTCTGCAATTCAATATTTCCGAATAATCACGGTCGCCAGATAACTCAAATCTCAATCAAACTGCAGTTGGGTTAGTTTTATTAGGTTAAAATAACAAAAAAATACAGCTAATCAACAATAAAAACATGATAACATAATAAAAAATGTGATAAAAAAAACTCATCTGTTTTTGCAAATAAACTCTTCATATATATATATAGAAACACACATACATATAGATGATTATAGGCTTTGTTTAAACAATCTGGCCAATAAAGCAAGTTGAAAGAGTTGAATACTGGTTTTATTGTAGATGCACATCTCAGGTGTAGAATAAGATGTGATATCCATATTAAAGTGGCCCTTCAACAGAAAGTGGTGTAATTTCACTAACTTTCCAAATAACCAACCGACAGGATGGTAATGTCACCAGCAGCTGGAAATAAATGAGCTTGGAGAGAGAAAGAGCGATAGATAAAAATATAGCGCAAGCGGGAAGCTCCAGGGTACAGTCATTCAACCCATCACAATACAAAACAGTACAACACAATAGTGAGCCTGAGCCACCACACCCTGACCCCAATTTACTGTCTTCACTTGCTGCTGTGCCAGTGAGATAAAGAGTGATTTTTCATGTTAAAAGGTG
The DNA here is from genome assembly GCA_027422405.1 of Ptychobarbus kaznakovi. Classification (NCBI taxonomy): domain Eukaryota; kingdom Metazoa; phylum Chordata; class Actinopteri; order Cypriniformes; family Cyprinidae; genus Ptychobarbus; species Ptychobarbus kaznakovi. The sequence goes on along the minus strand of CM049798.1, from coordinate 25,673,868 downwards.
ATCTATATAAGGAGAGAGAGCAGAGATCACATGCATGACAGACGTAACATCCCTTCTACTGCCTCTCCCACTATATCAGCCACAAAGCCCGAGGGCTGTTCCCTTCCCTGCACCCCGTGAGTGACTGGCCTTCTTGTTGCTTCTTGTGGGGTCAGACCTTAATTATGGGAACAATTAATATCCAAATACATAAGTCTTCAACATGATATAGAGCTTCCCCTGCTGATAAATGAATGAACTCATGAGCACAAGAGAGCTCATGAGACAATTCAGGTAAAAGGGAAACTACCATGTGTGTTACTGTGAACATATCTTGCTGTAACTTCCTTGTGTAGCTCTGGCAACGGTCACTTCCTGTCATGTCTGGCACTGGGGCGCGTATGCGGGTGTTGAGAGTAAGTGAGTGTGTGTGTGACAACTCTAATGATGATAAAATCCCATGGCATGGAATAGCTTTGTTGAAATTTAACACCCATGAGAACGGCACACCTTTCCATACAGAGTCACTTTTATTTCTTCCCTCCCCCTCTTCTCTTCTGTTTGTTTCACTCAAGGTAACTGATATTTGGACTGATCCCAAATGACTTGAGAATAAAAAAACAATGGGTCTCAATCACTAGTTGTAATCACTAGTGATTGCGTGGATTATTTATTGTACGCACAGAAGAACTTGCCACAAAAAATCTCCGCCTAATTCATAATGCATGCATATGCACATAAATTTGGTCTAATGTTGTTGTGCATTCTAAATGAGTGACCGCATGACTGAAGCTAGTCATTTGCAAAAAACACACCCAAACCGTCTTCATATAAAAAAATATATATTTCCACACAACATTTTCTTTACTGTCTTTGGTCACTCTCTAAAGACGTACTCTTGCCTGAGAGACAGATGGAGTAAGATCCTTGAGCAAAGCCTATGTATTGTCCTAAAAAATGGTTTTAACATAATAAACAACGTTTATGAATCTGCACTGTTGTACAGAGAAACCTCACAGCTTAAGCTACAATGCAGCTTAACTTACTCTTTTACTATAACAAAATATTTTTAAGATTAAATTTTGTACACAATTCCATCTTAACACGATCATAAGGTCTCCAAGGGTATGTGATTTTCATGCATGCAGTTTCAGTTATTCCTTTTCTTTTAGAAATTAAAAATAACAAAATAAGGTACATTTTCAATTACATTTTCATAAACTAGTGTGAAAGTCACTGGTGAACAAATGTTTGTGAAAACCTTTGTAAATGTTTGTAAAGTGTGTTCAGCTTTGTTAATTTAAATGCTGTGTACATTATATTTACTATACATTCATTTACACGTGTGTGTGTGTGTGTTTCTTCGAATTGAGGGGAATTTCCATAGACTTCTATGGACCAAACAATATGTTTATCCCCCAAGTCAACACTAACCCTAACCCTAAACCTACCCCTAACAGAAAACCTGTTTGTACTGTTACTTTCAGATAAACATTTACTTTTTTTTTTTGCAGGCTGTACAATGTAATTTCAGGTTTTACTATCCTTGTGGGGACATTTGGTAGCATAAACAAAATGTAGCATAAACAAGTACAAATATGTGTGTGTGTGTGTGTGTGTATAAACCTTTTTAAATCAGAGGGAAGTGGCTAATCAATTTCTACAGACTCTTAATGACACAAAGCAAAAAGCTGGCTTAAGAAAAATACTCTTACAGACACATACGATTTTGTATGTTTTAAGAAAGCACAAATCCAGTTATAAGCCAGACACTTTTTCAGGAGAACGCCTGATCATCTCTATAATCTGAAGCTTCACTGTAACTGAATGATGCAGCAAGACAATGATTCTAAATACAGAAGCAATTCCAAATCTCAATGTCTGACAAGAAACTAAATTAAGGATCTACAGTGGCCTAGTTCAAGTCCTGACCTGAATCCTGGTGATGTGGCAGGACCGGTTCAAGACTTATCAAACAGTTTCTGTGCAAGGAAGAACAAGCCAAGAGTCCTCGGCAGTGATTTCCAAGACTCATATTAAATTACATGTAGTGTTTAGTTACAGTGATTGCTGCTGAGTGCTGTCAAACCAGATATTTACAGGCATTTATTTTTCACAGGGTTGATATGAATTTATGAAACCATGTTAGTGGTTTTCACAGAGGACAAAAAAAAAAATAAAGGCTAAAAAAAGGCAATTTCAATCTGATAGGCTGCTTACGCAACTTCTGGGAGTCATCAGTCCACCTGGAAATGAAGCATAATAAAATGCCCAGGATGAGAAAATGAGCACTTGTGAGGAAGAACAAATCACCAGATTTGCCAGAGTTAGTCAATATCCATGAGCAAAACTATATATAAGTGGTGCAATAAAATTTCAGCAAAAGCAGTGATGTTTAATTAGCAAGGATGCTAGGTCTAGGTTGTCAATATTTATTTCTTGTTTCGAATTGATCTTCGTTTTGATGAGCCAATATCAATTCTTAAATCCCAACATCAATCTTGTAGTCTGTGCCGTTATTTTAGTTGATGCGTGAATAAATCTTTAAATTTTATGTAGCATGCCTCCCATCTAATAATCATACTTTGGATATAAAACGGTATCAATTGTCAATTTAATTACAAATGCTGTTTTAGTGCTCTGCTCTTTAATATTTTAACTCAAGTGTTACTCATTGCGCGGCTCGCCAAGCTTTAATTTGTGGCTCGCATGGCAGTAATTAATACGGAAATATGATCATGCAGTCAATACATATATTTCATAATAACATTGAAAACAAGCAGGGCTATAACGTAAAAAAACTCAGTGTCTGCTCTACAAGTAATTTATATTTAAAAATACCCAAAACCGCAGAATTACAAGATGGAAATATAGACTAGAAAATATATTTAAACTTGCTCGGTTCTTACGTCCGTGACACTGACTCACTGCGGAATTGCCATGGCAAACTGAAGTTTTGGCAGTCTTTCCAGATATATAAAAAAACGTAAGATTTATTTATTTTTATTAACAAAAATATATTATGCAAACCCTCTATCATCACATGCTTGTGAATATGGAATATATTTGGGCATTTATTAAAAAATTAAATGCTATCACTAAATTAGAGCAATTAAATTAGAGGACACTAACCTGGCAATTCATAGGCCTAATACGCACATTATAAACAACGCTACCTTAGCTATGGTTATTTCCAGCATTTCATGCTAGTCAGTTTGTGTTATATACGGACTGAAAATGTATCGATTTCTTTTTTAAACAAAGCCACGCACCAAGTGGACAGCAACAAAGCAATGCGACAGTGTCAAATGAGGGAACTAAAGATTCGGAGCATGCAGCAATCACAAATCGACAGGAAGATAATGGAGATGGGGTTTGTGGAGAGTCAACTCCTGCTAAAAAGAGAAAGGTACGAGCCCTACAAGATGAGTATAGAACATTTTAAGAAAAGTGGACAGAGGAAATTTTTTGTGCTCCATGGATCAAATCCTTTTTGTTTACTATGCAAACAAGCCCGCTCTGGTTTCAAGCGAAGTAATTTGGAGCAGCATTTCCAAACAACGCACCCATAATTCAACAAAAGTTATCCACCTCGAAGTGAAATAAGAAAAAGAAAACTAGAGCAGCTTTCTTCCTCTCTTTCTGAACAACAAAGGCTCATACACAGGACAACTTCTACAGCTGAACGTTTAACTGAGGCATCTTGAGATTTTGGCTTGGGGGAAAAAAAACCCTTCTCAGACATGCTTTTTGGCTTCAGCAGAAATATTTTTTGCTGAGTTTGACAACAAGGATGCAATTATTAAGCAAATTAAAGGATTACAATTATCCGATTCCACCATAATGAGGCGGATTGAAAACATAGGCAAGGATGTTAGTGACCAGCTCTGAGCAAATGTGTCAGCAGCACCGTGTTTCAGCATCGCGGTGGATGAAAGCCCTGATTTGACAAGTATTTCCAAGAAGAAATGCTGTGCTTAGTTCCACTTGTTGGCCAAACGAGAGGTGAGGACATTCTGAATGCACTTCTGGCATTTTTGATTAAAAGAAATCTCAGTTGGTCAGGTCTAGCAAGTGTGTGCACGGATGACACCCCTAGCATGCGAGGAAAGAAGATGGGGCTTGTTGGGCTCATACAAAAAAGGGAAGAAATACCAAACTTTATCAGTTTCCACTGCATCATCCATCAGAAGTCACTGGTATCAAAACTGAGAAATAATATATTCCAAAACGTGATGCAAACAGTTGTTCGTGTGGTAAACTTAATCTCCAGAGCGCTGAACCACAGACAGTTCCGACAACTCATTGAGGACTATGACACGGAGTATGATGATTTACTGATGCACAGTGAAGGGAGATGGTTGTCCCGTGGAAAAGTGCTTGAACAGTTTCTGAGCCTGTTCCCTGAGATTTGCACTTTCCTGGACAGCAAAGGAAAACGGGAGCCAGAGCTGGAAGACCCATGCTTGATCACACAGCTGTTATCACTGATATCACCGGTCACCTGAACACTCTTAACTTGAAGCTTCAAGGAAGAGATAAGCTTCCAAACAACATGCTGAATGTAATCAGAGCATTTCAGAACAAAATAACTGCCCTGTACATACCTGACAGATAATTTATTCACTTCCCCAAACTCAAAGCTGTCACCACAAACGACCCATCTCTGCTGGAGCACTTAAGCCACAGAGAATGTGTGAATGTTTTGGAAGAGCTGAGGGGGGAATTTGAATCCAGATTCAAGGATGTGAATGAGCACAAGGTGATTTTCAACTTCATTGAAAACCCCTTCCATGTGGCTGTCATCTCTCACTCCAACTATCACTCTGCTCTGCCCTACTCAGCGTGCTGCTGTAGAAAGTGAAATGGTAGAACTGCAGACAAAAGACATTCTCAAAGTTGAACTCAGAGCAGGTGTTGGTCACTTCTGGAGTTTGGTGTCTGAAGAAGATTTTCTCACTTTGAAGCCACTTGTGCAAAAAGTGATGTCCTTCTTTGTGAGCACATACACTTGCGAGTCAACATTCTCAACCATGAACACTATAAAGAGGAAACAGAGAAACCGCCTCACCAATGAACATCTTGAATGCCTTACAAGGATTGCAACAACAAGCTACAAATACAACATGAAAAAAGTGTGGAAATGTATGCATGTTTCCGCTCATCCCAGCATTAAGGTAATCCTGCTTTTTTTCATTAAGGGAAATCATCTCGTCTCAGTTACAAATCTGACTGGTAAATGATAAAAAATTATTTCTCTCCCCTTTTGTATTTTTTGCATTGCATATTATATGTTCTGGGATGACCGATTGATAAGCAGACATGCCATTTATGAATGTATGTAACTTTTGATACTTTGTGGTAAATACTTTAGATTTAGTCCCATTGACTATAAGTGCTGCTCTCATGAAATAAACTGTGAGTACCCGTGTTCACTGTGACCACTATATCCTCTTCAGTTCAAGCGGCAGCATGGAATGTCAGAACCGTTAATCTCTTCCTCTTTAGTTACAGCACGAAATGATCAGGAATCAGAAGGTGTGTGTCACAATGTAAATAAATCACTATGTGTCCCATGCAATCACTCAATCAGAATTTGCAGGAAGACATCAGTAATACAGCTTAACAAATGTTAAGTAATTTTACATCAACCTCAAATGTCCATTCAATGTCCATAGACTGTTAATTAGAAATAAAAATTAGAGATGAAATTAGAGATGAAACTAAATGATATGGTGTCTATATAAAAACTACCTGAAATGTGCAGGTAAAAGCTTGTATAGATGTATTTTTTTCATTTAGGGGCTTTTTAAATAACTGAATTAATGGTTTATTAAACACTACTGTATATATTAATGCTGGTACAACAATCTTATCCTGCCTAATTGGGCAGTTCTTGGCCAGAATGAGCTGCAAAATGGACCAGGTGTCCTGCCGATAGTCAAAAGTCAAGCTACAGGAGTCAGTAGAGCACATCGGGTGCTTTTGCATGGAAAGACACACAGAAAGGTGAAACAGACAAATAACACAAAAGCTCACCAATCTGAGGAAAGGCGAGATCATGTATTTCTCCATTGCAGTTACCCTGTCTCCATCACTCACCCTTACTGCCCCACATCAACACAGAACAGCTTTGTTAACCTGTCGCCTGTCTGTTGCTCAGCTCTACCCTTCCACCCCCTCTGTCTGTCTCTTGTCTTTCAGTTTCTTTCCTCAAATTCTTTCTTCAGTGCAGATAATGAAATTGGTCTGGGTCAAGAGTTTGTGATTCTTGTCATTCCTTTGCTACACAAGGATGAAAATCCTCTTTCAGTTGAGCAGTACAGTAAGTGTTGACAGAAACACCTGACTGCTGAGTAATAATGATGGCTTGTACAGGCTTGCATTTTAGGCACGAGTCCAGAGCCATCTATAAAAGGAAAATTAGATGTCATGAATAAAAGCCCACTTGTGGAGGAAGAAAGAAGTATAAGGATATGGATGAAAAGGAAACTATTATATAATCAACTCAGAAAACACATTTCCTGTCTGTGTATGTAAATGTGTGGATTCGTTTTATGTTACAGTGGCTTCAAACAGTATTTGCAAAACTGTGTTTTGAAGGATTTGTATCAATTTTTACATCTCATTTTTATGTTTTTTATACAAACCGTTTATGCGCCACTGACGGTTAAGTTTAGAGGTGAGGCTATAGTTATTTTTAAAAACCGGACGCTTCCATATGAATCACATCATACAAATTCATATGAAATTATCACAAACATTTGAGTGCTTACATAAATGCCCACGCAATCTCGTGAGAAAACTAAAGAAAAATGTATACATTTTAAAATTAATAAATATTTGTTTGAATGTTTTGCCAAATAGTATTTGGACATTTATACATTAATATAAAGTATAAATGACTTTGCACTTTTATTAGTGTTAGTGAATTACTCATTTAGGAAAACTGTGTGCATCTGAGAGGAACTGGCTCCAATGAACTCCAGTCCAGTCACACAAGTGAAGTTACTTCTGGGTGTAAAATCTTGTGACTATTGCTGGTTCAGATTGGTGCAGTTTCGATTTATTTTTGGCGCACAAACACTATACTGAACAAACATATATCGATTAGAACTCTTGTTATTTGGGGACAGAACATCCAGGGATTGGATCATACTAACCACAAATAGGGTTGGGCAATAAAATAAGGTTAATTATCATGATATAAATTTCCTCATTTTATTGCCCAGCTCTATTTGTGGTTAGTATGATCCATGCATACACACATTCTATTAAACTCCTCTGATCTGGATTAATATAATATTCTTTATTATTAAACTATTCACAACATGTAACCTAACTCCCTTTCCCATTATCATTCGCCTTCTCTCTTTGACACTTCATGAACTCTGGTGGAATATTTGGTGTAGTTCATTTTGCACTGAGCGACAGGGGTGACGGGAGGAGTCCATGTATTAAAGGGGGACACTTTCTACACAGGGATTATAACAAATATTGGCAACAGGATGATGTCACACTCCAGGGCTTCTGTTGTTGGCATATCAAATATCCATAAGTCCAAATGTTAATGTCATCATCGTCGGTGATGACATTACAATTCAAATCTCCAGCTTTCAAGTTTTTATACTTTATATTGAGTCAAAAGGTCAATCTGTGACATTTAGATCCTCTGTTTGTCAAAATGATAGGTCAGAGTTCAACTTGAACTTCGGCTGAACGAACTACAAAACTGCCAAATGGCTGCTTGTATTTTGACTCTCCCATGTTCACATGTGTGTGACTGGAAGTAAACAACAAAACCTCTCAAAACATTAATAATTAAATACGTCATCTACCTTGACAAAAGGGATCCTAGGAATTAATTTTTGGTTCAACAAATTGACTGTAATAAATTTAGTCCTAATTAAGGTCCAACATCAAGTTTTTTGCTGATACCAAATGGCATATACTGTCCTCATGATTGTGGACATAAAAATGGACATTCGTCATTTTCTCACCCTCATGCTGTTCCAAACTGTATGACTTTCTTACTTCTGTAGAACACTATTTTAAAGATTGCTGGTATTCAAACAATTTTGGAGACTACTGTATTGACGTCCATTGCATTGGGGAAAGAAGCACTGAGACATTTCAAAATATACAGGTTTGAAATCACATGATGGTATGATGACAATGTAAATTTTTGTTTCTCGCCATCCCTTTAAGTGTCAAAGTACATTCTATGAATGTTCTGTTAGATGAATAATCTCTTTAAGCAATATTAACCATTCAAAAATAACTAGCAGCAGTGACCAATGTCACGCTTCCATATGAATGAACAATGAACAGAACATCAACAATGAACTAGCCAACAGACTGAGAGCCACTAGATTAATACATAACGGAACACAGAGATTAGAGTTAGATCAGGCCTGACATGGCCAGACAGCTCAGAGGAGCTCGCTCTGACTGATATCTCTCCTCCATTATCTCTCCTACGCACTCTTTTTCTGTGCGGTTATGTGGTTTGGTTTCATTAATGGACTTTGTTTTTCCCGAGGTATTTTGAAAATGTGCTCTTATCTTTACTCAGTCTACAGGGTAGTGTTTTAATGTTGTGTCTCGAGGCTATTCGAAACCACTACTTTTTAAAAGGATGGCAATTTCTTTCTGTCAGACTATTTGATGTTCATTGTCCCAACTCATGAAAATAAAAAATAAAGAAGAAAAAATAAAGAGAGAGAGTGAAAAAAAAACAGGTAAGGTGGTTGATGGTCTCCCAGTCTGGACACACTGGTTAGACCGCTCTGTTTATCTGGGTTTAGAGAGGTTTTGCACACAGTGTGAAAAGGTAAGTTTACAGCATGGTAAAAGTGAATTGGAAATTTTCCAATAATAAAGATATTTTATTAAAGCTTAAAATAGCTTTTCCATTTGAATATACTTTCAAATGTACTTTATTTCTGTAATGGCAAAACTCAATTTTCAGCAGCCATTCCACCAGTCTTCAGACTCACACGATTCTTCAAAAATCATTCATATAAGCGGATTTGGTTCTGAAGAAACATTTATTACCATCATCAATGTCAATCAGTGCAGCTTAATATTTTTGTGGAAATTATATATTTTGTTTCAGGATACTTTCACAAAGAGAAAGCCTTTTGTAACATTAAAAAATGTCTTTACTGTAACTTTTAATACTTCCTTTCTTATACAAAAAAATCATACTGACCATATTTTACAAGCTATAGTAACAGAGTATAAGGAGTACATTTCATGTTGAATTGAAAACACTAATCACATGATAATTTGATGTTAGATAATTAAATGCTTAAAAAAAAATCTGAAATACCTATTTTGAATTTAGTTTTTCAATATTAATTTCTCCATTATGTTTTAATTTTTCAAGATTTCCTTTTTTCACCGATTTCCAGATATCGATTCCCACATTTTTAATGTGGACCATGGGATCCTTTTGTACATAAATCCATCGTCACTCTAGGCCATTTGTTAACCACTGAAGGTGAAAGCGAGAGAGCAAGAAAGAGGAAGAGAACTCAAATGAGTAAGAGAGGGAGAGAGAATTTTTTTTTTTTGGAGGGCATGCTATTGGTGGAGGGCACAGGGCAAGTCATGCTCCAAAACTACCCTAACAGTCTGAACGATTTCCTGTACGTTTTCCCACGCTTGCAGAAAGTGAGGGGGGAAAGACAGAAACGAAGAGAAGTGAAGAGAACAAGAGGAAGGGAGATACTACGGAGAGTGATATAGAGAGGAGAGAGGAAGTGTCATGTCTCCATTTACAATTAACGGATGCACTGAAACTTTCTGTTTCTCACTGATGACAACCAGCTGTCCCTGACAGAGAATGACAGCCCTGAAGAAACAAAAAAATGAAAGGCAGGGAGCAAGGGGAGAAGAGAAAGATGAGGAGTGGAAACAGACACATGGCAAGAGCAAGACCAGTCAGAATGAGTCTTGTGGGCTAAAGTGAACCAGAGAAGAGAGGCTAATGCAGCCTCAATCCCATCATTAGCCATTAGCTTCAGCGCAGATGGGCTACTCATCCTGCTTTATCACAAACACATTATGCTAATTGAAGAATAGCAAAAGGAAGAGTGCTGTTACCCTCCAATCACAATCTGCTATTAGGGACAGCAATACCAATGTACACAATCCCACATCCTTTAGAGAACCACAATTTTAATAAAACTGACCAGATGCATGTCTGATGGAGCTTTCCGATGCTAATGCTAATCTATTATTGATTTGTGATAATGGCAGTGGTTTACACGCATTATGTAAAGCTTTCTTCTATTGGAAAAAAAATTGTTCAACACGTCATTGCTTGGCTAAAGCTAACCATGTTTATATGAAACAAATCACCTCAATTTGTCCCTAATTCAGTTAGTTTTGTCATTTTGCTTGATGCTTTGCCCCTAAAAAACATAAAGTGGATGGTTAAAACTTTAGTTAGTCAGACAGTCAAAAAACGATTTCTTTAAGCACCCTATGAAAACTATATAAAGACATTTGGTCAATTCATTGATTTTTTTTAAATAGCTACACAGGATAGAAGCACAGACTGATCTCTGTTGTCTTACTGCCAGGTTACTTAAACCGACACTCACTTTGCTTACACGTGCAGTAATAATCGAGGTGCAGTGTGTAGTTTTTGTGTCTATTCAAGTATACATGACAAAATCCTGAATATTTAAAGGTGCTGGTCACTTCTGCATTTCGGAGCATGTTCACAATATCAAGGCCAACTGTAGTCTGACTGACACATTGACAAAGACAAGCTACTTCTCATTATCCAGGTCTGTTAGTCTGACCATTTTAAAAGAATCGTTTTGCTTTAGTCCAACTGAAATCGAACTTTTAAAGTGCACGTATACGCACGTAACTCTTAACACAACAAACGTTCAATCTTCTCCAGACTATATCAATAATGAATGAAAGTAACGACAATAGCACAAATACAGGACACTGATACTGAACCTAAAGAGCACATTAGGAAAATCCTATTTTTTCCCTTTTTTCTCAGTTATGTGAATAAATTCCTAAATTAAACTGATTCAATGTAAAAAAATCTCTTTGTTGTACAGTCTCTTTATGACATTTCTGAAGCCACCAATGTTTTGGTGTAACAGACTTTTAATTTAGGGACAGAAATCTCTTAAATTTCAGTAAAAATATCTCTGTTTCAATATTTTTGTATATATTTGCAGCTTTTTTTGCCCGCAAACCATAACCGTTTCTGTCAGTTCATAACCATTTGTCTGCTCATCTAAAGCACCAGAGAACTAGTCAGTAATATATTGGTAGGCTGAAAGTTCATGTCATTAACTAATCATTAAAGTGTTAGACTACACATGACCAAAGTCTAATTCAAGGGAAGTCACTCTGTGGTCATATTTGCAATGCCTCCAGGCATCTACTTTGGGCACCCAAAAGCACTGACATCTTCAAAGCTTAATGAATTTGTGTATACTTTATGGTGACAAAAAAGTAAAAGAATAATGCACGACATCACATTTTATTTAATTCTGTGTCTGCTATTGTGGCACCTTTATTATCATAGTGGTTATAGGTGCATTTTAAGGTAGGAAGCATGTTTTGGTCATTCAAGTGGCTTGGTATATTTACATTGCATCACTTGAAATACAGTTATAAATTGCAAAACATACAAGCAGCATATGCAATCTTGTAATACCACTGTCATTGTATTTTTCTGAGAAATTCTGGCAACCTTGTTCATTTTTTATTTAAAAAATGTACATATCTGAATACGGATTTTTGTTACATTTCATATATTTTACAAGCTATAATAATTTGATATATAGTACATTTATTATATATGCCTATTTAATAAATGATATATAGATAATATATTACCTAAATATTGTAGGTTTTCATTTGTAAATCACTTTGGATAAGAGTCTGCAAAATTAATAAATGTAAATGTTAATGCAAATGTTTATTCTAACATTGTCCTTTATATTAGTAATATTTTACAATTGTTTGCACCGATTCCTGCAGGTTAGTATAGATTATGCAACATGTTTCCTTTGCTACAGAACACATAAACCTACAAACACAAACACCACACACAACAATGCATTTGGTTTAGGAGGAAGAACAGTAATGCACTTTTTTTCCTCTTTCTCCTTCCTGTGGCATGACTTTGCTTGTGAGTGAAAGTAAAGTGACTATTAATTTGGTGTCTGCCATATTCTTACCTATGCAACTTAATGTGACGAGCCTGTGCATGTGCCAGGGAAATACAAGGAAAACAAAAAATTGGACAGGACAATTGTGAAAAGTCCTATAAGACAACTGAATCCTGCTATTCATGTCATTGCCTGTAGAGCTCAAGGCTATATTTGGAATCTAGTATCCACTAACCAGGTACTAGATTTGCCTTGAAAATGGGCCACACATGCCGAAACGCCCACAAATGTGGTACACAGAATAACAGAGTATTGTGATGGACACACATGCAAACCTGCCCTGTCAATTCAGCGGGCAGCACAGGGACATTGTGTCTCAGCCACACACAAACAACACAACAACAGAATAAAACCCACAGGAATACAGTGCAAGGGTGTGTTTTCTTGCTCACAAAACCTGTTCTACCACAACGTTGTGTGAATGTGCCACTGCAAAAACAAGTTTCATTTCTTTTTTGTTCCTGGCGAAATCAAGCTTGACTGCGCATGTGCTGGTGAGCCTGTGAGAATGTGCGCGCGCTTTACAACATCCAACTTGCCAAAAAAAGAGAGAGTGAGAAAAAAGGGAACTGAGAATGACATAAACTGGATTCATGGAAGTGAGGCTGACTTTTAACAACCTTTCAGTACTTAGAAGGAAAAGAAATGGAGTGTGTTTGATAATGGCATCATTAAATATAATAATAGCGACATTAAATATAAATGTGCTTGAATCTGCAAGCAAGTTACTGAAGAGACGAGATGAGGTGGCCTCTTTACTATTAACTGGAGAGGACAGGCTCCCCAGAGCCAATATTCCCAACGCTAAACAAGGTTACTGCCTTTCCTCCGGCGAAGATTGGCCTAGTGTCCTAATACCATATCGCAACACATTCAGCGCAACACCAATGCAACATCCATATCGATTCAAATATGCAGCAGAAAAAAATACTCTCAGCTTCTTGCTTCGATGTTTAGGATGTAAACGCATTAGCACCTTCGGCACATGAAGGAATCTCCAAATAAAATACTCAGCTAGCAAAATAAACAATCCGTTTTGGCAACTGACATGAATCTGCTGCCAAGTTAATGCGAGTTTCACACACACTGTGCTGTGTCTCCTCAAACTGCAGAAAGTCCCTTCTCTGAATTAACTGGAACTAGCTTGAGCTGCATCCCCATACCAAACATGCCACACTGATCAGTACGAGGAAAACAACATATCTAATAACTAAAGCAAGAGGATGGGAGGATGCCTTGATTGAATTTCACTGGCTAAAATTTAATTTGATTCATGAGCACTCACATGATAAGCTAGTAGCCCACATGGCAGGAGGAGAAAGGCGGGGGGGGGGGGATACAGAAACAAAGAGATGACGCAGACAGGACTGATAATAGATAGGGCAGAATTGGCAGGACAGGTAAATTAAGTTACCATTAAAGATAGAGTAAAAAACAAAAAAAACATGTATTCATAAAACAAATCTTAGAGATGAGATTGCATAAGATTTTGAAAAACTTTAATGGTCATTCCATTGTATACATGAACTAAATTCCACCCCTTGTATATTGATGCTATGATTACACATGTTTAATGCTGAGAAAATGGAATTGAACTTAAACAGATATTATTTTAAGTGGGCTGGAATTAATTGTGACTAGAGGTCGACCGATATGGGTTTTTCTCTGGCCGATGCCGATATTTAGAAATAAGGGCAGCCGATGGACAATATATGATGCCGATTTTTTTGGGCCGATATGTTTGGCTGATTTTTCTTTTTTTATTCATCTAATAAAATCTAAGTCAAGTAATAAGAAATAAAGTGATACATACAATTGCTTGAATTAAACCTTTATTAATTTAATTTATCTTTAAATTATAGAAAATGTAACTTTTTTTGGCAAACAAAGGGAATTTACTATTACAATTAAAACATGTTAGAAATGTTGTGTGATCATTCCTTAAAAAAAATAAGTTTTCATAATTTTAGTAGTAGTAGTAGTAGTATGTACACTCTGCTGAACAAATATTTCTGCTGCAATATCTTCAAAAACCCAGACTTTTATTTTGACGGGTTGCCGTGAATACCTTTACATTTCTGTGTGTATATGATATGAAGATAGTTTTACTCAAATGAAATGGTGAAACGCTCATGAAGTGACTCTCAGAGCAGTTTTGGAGATGTTGTTTGTGTGTTTATGTCCTCATTGAGACGTCACGCATGCTTCAGTGTGTGTGCTAAAGGAAAACGCGCGTCTCTGTCATCCATTCATACATAAATATAATCGTGCACTGAGTTAATGCTCATCAGATCACGTAAATCAGTGGGAAATGAATAGAAATGATGATTCGGTGTAAGGAAACATTAAGTGAACATGTATACAAATATAAAAACCTGGCAAAGCTGTATTATCAGCGAATGTGAGCAGAGCATAGCGGGGAGCAGACCACTGAAGGAGATTTGACCAGCGTTCCCAAGTACAGCTGTACCACAGCATGTCACAGCACAGCAGCGCTACTGCAAACAGGTACAAGTATATTAACGCTACATAGACATTTCTTGCCGACGCGTTATTTGAGCGGATTTAGCTTTTCCGGTGAGCATGAGCGGTAACTGAGCGGAATGATAGAGCGGAATGGCATAGACTAAATGATTGGTGTTTCTGCAGAATACTGAACGGAGCGTCATGCGGCGCAGTGATGACGGCTGAGGAAGAGGGGAAACATGAACACTGCTGGGTGGTTCGGCTGCCGAAAATTCAGTGCATCCTAGTAAATGGACAAAACGATTTTTCGAGGCACATAAATTGCCTCAATTATTTTTTTGTATTCGAGTTACTCGAGGAATCGTTTCAGCCCTAAAAAAGTTACTTGCATTCTTTTTCCAAATGTTATTCTCATTCTCTCTCCAAAAGTAGCGTCATATTTAACCAATGAAATACAAGGCTAGATTAAGAACGAAGGATAAGAACTTAAATCTTACTGTTTTCTTGGGGAGTTACCAGGTAGTTCTCTCTTCAAAAAGTTAGCAGGCAGAGGGGGACATCACAGGGTAATCCGTTGTGCCAGTGGAATGGCAATCTGCTTGCCGCACGAGGCAGCGTCACGTGTTGTAAATTACGTGCCTGTATATTAATTGGCCTAATTTGCAGCACAATCGGCCGATACCAATGAATAAAAAAAATGCCAAAAATCGTCCGATCAATCGGCCGACCTCTAATTGTGACATTAAAAAACATTTTACCCTCCACTATTTAAAGCTGCAATCCGTTACTTTTGTGGGTTAAAAATGAACCGAAATCAATATTTGAGCAAGTACATAACCAGCCAGTGTTCAAAACTATCGCCTTAAGGTGCGTTCACACCAGAATCGCGAATGATTTACATGTTAAGTCAATGCAAAGACGCGAAAGACAATCCTGCGGCGCTATTCGCGCGAATGAGGCGGCGCGAATGACGCGAATTGAGCGTTTTTTTTTTGCGCGAATGGCGCGAGTTGAAAAATCTGAACTTTTGCGGATATTCGCGCCGCGTTAACCAATCAGGAGCTTGCTCTAGCAGTGATGTCATTACGAGCGGAGGCAGAAAATCCGAAACAACAATGGAGGACAAAGTAATTGTGGTTGTATGTGGGTACCCGGAGCTGTATATACATCTTCGTACTTTTACAAAAACAGGAATACATTTTGCAACGAGACTGGAGCTGCCTGGCAGAAGCCCCTCCCATGACGCGAATTCGCGTCGGTTGTGTAGTGAATTTCATGTTCAAAATGTTTTTGAACGAAATGTTCAAGCGTCCAACTTCGCGCGAATAGCGCGATTTATTCGCGTCATTCGCGTCTGGTGTGAACGCACCTTTACTTTAGCCTGATTCACAGCGGTAAGTGTATAAATAATATATTTATACATACATGGCACTGCGTCATTATGTCACGTCTGTAAACAAAGAAGTTGTTCTGGCTACTAGGCTATATCGCATGTGAGGATCCTGCAGGTGGCGGATCGTTTATAGCATTTTCTCACAGCAGCTAGAATAATTAAACTATCATTTTGATGGCGGATTGTAATCCAGAAAGGATTATGTGTTTATGAAACACATGTAAATTAAATTAAATTATATTCCAGTTTTAAATAATCAAAGACTCTGCCATGCCCCCCCCTAAAATGGCTCATTCAAACACGCCCCCACATTTCTACGTCATGATGTGGAAATATTTGTATAATGCAGCCCAAATGTTCACACAAAGAAAGAAGACGTGGTTTCAGTAACCGCAGTAGTGTTGAAGCAGCCATGACAGGGAGACGCTGTGTGTTTCTAGGCGAAAGCAAAAGCACTTTATTTGGCCTTCCGAAAGTAGATGCATTTAGGAATCATTAAGATTACTTAGAACAGCAACGCATTTTATGGACGACAGTTTTGTGAACCTAGGAGAGGTGGTAATTCTGACTTTGCTATGACAATCTGGCGCTTCTGAATCAGCGACTGTAAGTTTTGTTATTAGTTTAAGTATTTGCTATTGACTGTTCAAATGCAGAGTTTTATGCATTGTGTGTGTGTAATCGCGCCTGCGTGTGTGTGTGTGTGTGTGAGAGAGAGATGGAGAGTCACAGCTGCAGCGTCGTGTGTGGTTGTGCTCAAGTTTGTGAAAGAGGGAGACAAGGTCACACAACCGCGGCTTGTGTGCAAACACATACGAGCTTCATCACTGTCTGTCACGCGACTCTGTTCCCCTTTCGGACTTGAACTGATGGTAAAACTAAGGACATTATTAACTGTCTTTAGTTTTGAAAGCTGAAGCTTGCAAATATGAAAAGGGGAGTTACATTTCCGACGCGGCTTGTGGTTTTCGGCCAATCACAATGCACTGGGTCAGTTGGCCAATCAGAGCAGACTGTGCTTGTCGGAAGGAGGGACTTTGTATAAAACGTAGCATTTGAGAGAGGCGGGGCATAGAGGACCTACAGTAATGTACAGTATTTGAAAAATAATGTTTTTTGAACATTAAAGCATGCCAACATATTCTGTTACGTCAAATACACAAAATAATGATCTTTAAAAAAGCATCATATGACTCCTTTAAGACAATCCTCATTAAACAAGTTTACATGCAAGTTGCAAATTCAGTTCATGAAATCTTCATCTGAATATCGCAAAACAATTTATAAATAAAGCAGCAATTCAATCTCAGGTTTTCAAGACATTAGTGAACAAAAGAGTTTCTGAAGTTTTTACATTGTACACACTATAGCAAAGTGAACAACCTATCGTTTACGTGATATGCCCTCGTTCCAAACCCATTAGACTTTCATTCATCTTCAAAAAACAATTAAACATTTTTAACAAAACCAAAGAGATTTCTGTCCCTCCATTTAAAGTAAACCACGCGGCCATGCTAATTGTTGTACCTGCATGAATGGTCATGTGACATGCGTTTTCGGTTGTGTAGTGTGGACTGTTCGTTTCTGAAATGCAGTGAAAATGCCAGGGTAGATAAGGATAATTTTCATTTTAAAACGCTGTTTTAAAACAAAAACGCACTAGAGCAAACAGGTTCTTAATTTCTGACACGAGGCTGTGAGAGACTCAAGAGAGAGTGTACTGTTGTTTAACAACATATTGATTGTCCAGCTGATGAAATGTATTTCTGAAAAAGACTTTCAGAAGACAAACACACAAAAAAACTGTTTTTGTTGCAAGTTATTACTATGTGTATAAAAAAATAACTATATCTATGAGGTTGCTTGGTTGTAAATACTTTAAATGGATGGACAGCAATGAATACATTAAGAATTTCTTAAGTTCCAAAGATGAACAGAAATTGATACGATTTTGGAGTGAAACAAGGGTGGGTAATTGATGAAAGAATTGTGATTTTAGCTTGAACAAACCCATTTAATTGAGACAACATTAATTTACCTGTAGGTGGTTTTTACTATGTTCATTTGGGAATTAGGCTGATGCATAATATAATCAAATAGCACAAACTTAAAAATTTAGGCTGAATTTTTTTTTTACATTTTAATCACTTAGGGTTAAAAGTATTTTGCCATATTTTATTATCAATCATGCTAAATTCTGTTTAAAACACAAGAAAACAAAACAAACACACAGTACTTTGATAAACTTGCATTAGAAAAAGAAAATCATTTTTTTAAACTAGTATTGGCTGGTACAATAAAAAAAATTAAGAAAGAAAATAACTGACCATGTTGTTCCCTCCAGACCAGTAGAGGAAGAATCCATCTGGGTCCACTTTAAGGGTGACAAGGGTAGGTATGCTGTTGGCCTCCTGAACACACAGAAGTGAAAGAAGCAATTAGGAAGAATACAGTTTTACCAACAACATCAGTACTTCTACAGAGACCCGCAGAAAGTCATTCACTTAATGATATGAACAGCATTAGCAAATGACATGAATGCTAATGAAGACTAATCCCTGAGAAACTATGACACGGTTTAGAACACTACATAGAAATAATTGTTGCTCATTCAATGGCAACTTAATTAAACTGATACTACGGTAACCAAATCACAGTGGCAGCCATGCCAATGCTACACATCAATGATGAAAATACAGTCAGATAATCAGAAGAATGGCAGAGACATAACATAGGCATAAGGATTTGAAAGTCAGTTAGATAAATGGGAAGTGCCCAGAATGGGTGGATGGTCCTGAGGGACAATGTGATTTAGAAATTAATGTAATGACTGAAACCAAAACCTCAAAAGCTACAGAGAGAGACATTAGAGAAGTTTAATGCACAAGTCATGGAAGCTGATGGCTGTCTACATATGACTGGAATGGCATATTAGCAACATGTACACTTATACTACACAAAATGCACTACCATTCAAAACGCTCAGTATTCTTTTATTCAGTAAAATACTTTTATTTAGCAAGGATGAATGAAACTATTAAAAAAACCTTTACAATTTCTGCAAAAATATTTCTGTCAATTAAATGTTGTTCTTTTCCACAAAAATATTAAGCAGCATCTCATTATGTTTGATGATAAGTAATGTTTCTTTTATATCTTACAAATCTCAAACTTTTGAAGCATTAACATCTTTGTAACATTTTTAATTATTAAATGTCTCATATTTATTGGACTGCTAAAAGTATTGAAGAAATCCAGACTAAAACTATTAAAATAAGAATAAGATAATACAGTGTTTTACGTATTATTTTAATAAGCAGTATATACTGTGCCGTACACAGTGTGCTAACATTTCATTCCAGTCATAACTGTTTCAGGTGACATGAAAACATTGTTGACTTATCTTTGTCCACAATAGAATAAAAAAAAAACTATTTGCATGAGCTTGTTATTATTATTATTATTCCCATTTAAAAATCTTCACCTGTCATTTTCTTTACATAATTTTTAAAGACACCTACACAATACTTAATCTGATGTGTTTGGACAATCAGTTAAGAGCTAATCTCATCTGTATGTGTTAGATGTGACGCAGAAGGGACATTTATTTGGCTGCTGAGCGGTCTTGTGGAATGTTTGCATATTAAATTAATCAGGGAGCACAGATTTCCTTTACAACTTCTCAAAAAACTGCACCCAGTGCTGGGAGATATGAACACACACACACGGTCTCTAAACACAATCGCAAACATTTGCATGCTGACTGCTTTTAATGTTTGCATAAATATATTACTGTTGTGATCCTGCTAAATAAGCTTTATTTAAAGTGCACGGACCACTCATGGTGATTATAATATAAAAGACAAAGCTAGAAAAAAAAGACAAACAGTGCATGAGAAAGACAGAGAGAGTCGCAGACCTTGGTCAGGGTAAACAACATTTTTCCTCTGACATGAATTAAAACAAGGCTATGAAAGATAACGTTCAGTGCATTCAACATGTCGTACGATCTTAAAGGGAGAGTTCACCCAAAGACGAAAATTCTGTCCTTAATTACTTACTCTTGTCTCATGTTGATCTAAACTCCTAAGATTTTTGTTCATCTTTGGAACATAGATGAAGATATTTGTAATGAAACCCGAGTGGTTTCTGTCCCTCCACTGTCAGCCGATGCAACTACCGCTTTCAAGGCCTAGAAAGGTTAAAAACATCACGGAAGTAGTCCAAATGACTCCTGGTCCAAACTTAATTTTTGTTAGGAAACAAATTATTTTAGTGAAATGTTTTTCTATACAATGGAAGTCAACGTTCACCAAAAGTGTTTTGTTACCAACATTCTTGAAAATATCTTCTTTTATGTTCCAGAAAGAAAAAAAACAAAGCCATACAGGTTCGGAATGACATCAAAGTAACTAAATTATGACAATTTTCATTTTTGTGAGGACTAACCTTTGGTCCTACATTACTAAACTCCACAAACAGGAGTATTGATGCACTAGTAATATTTTGGAAAGACAACACAGGGTAAACAACTTTACATTACAACTTGAATGAACTGAAGGAACTGTGCGAGTGTGTCAAATATAAAATGGTTTTGACCCTAACCAATGACCAGAGAGAAGGATTCAAGCTTTCTATTCAGTGACATTTTATTTCATGAACCATTTAAGCCAGAGTTTGTCTGTGGGTGTGTGGAGGGGAGTGAAGTGACCCTCTCATTAGTGTGTGCACAGGCTTATAAAAACCTGTCAAACTTCTCTGACTCCCAAGGTCAAACCCTAATGATCTGACACAAACAAACATTACACACGTTTGTTTCTGTGAAGTGTGGGGACTTTCCATAGAATACTTTACTTTTATACTGACCAAACGATATTTTCTATCCCCTAAAGCTATTCCTTACAGAAAACCTGTTTACATTGTTACACTTTTAGATAAACATTTACTATTTTTAATCATTTGTTTTCATTCGTGGGGACCACAGGCCGGTCCCCACAATGTAGCATAAACTAGTACACACACACACACACACACACACACACACGCACGCACGCACGCACACGCACGCACGCACGCACGCGTGACCTGTGCTTGGCAAAATGGGTCACAATTAGCAAATTTTGCTGAGAAAATTTGTTATTTTTATTTTCACAATCTCCATTAAAAGACCTTCAAAAATGATATATGATTTGTTGGAATCGGAATCAAAATGACTGAGCTACAGCCGTTTGAAGTCGATAGAGTCAGCAAAGTCTATACTCGGAGAAAAACAGTTCAAGTTCTCTGAAGGTTCCAAAGCAAAATCACCTAGCAATGTTGCATCTTTTCCTCCAGTTCTTTTCTTAAAGATCATTACTATATTAATAATAACAATATAGCCATTTTTTATGTTATCTTTGTTATTATAAATAAGAACAGATGCAAAAAAACAAACTGTGAAACAAATATAAGACACATGTTCATTTTACATCTAAACAAAAACATTCAAGTAAGAAACAAATAATCAACTGTAAAACTCACTCGCCTATATATTAATATATACTATGAGTATATTTATATATCACGCATTGGCGGAAGCACATTTGTGTGTGATTCATATGTCAGTCAGCAGCAGCGCGAGCTGAGAAAAGGTACTCCTCTCAGAAAACGTACAAATAAATATAATTTTAGATGTTTTACTATTTTGAGCATTGGGGTCGCTAGACGAGGGCTTAATGAACTCAGTTTTGTGAAAAACTGAACATTTTCACTTTTTTTATCTGTAGCTCAAAATTAGCCCGTGCACATTTAGACTCATTTTGCCAACAGGGGGTCAAATTAGGGATGGGCATTTTCCAAGAATATTGCATTCAAATATTCGGGCTCATAAAAAACTAATATTCGGTTATTTAAATGAGGTTTATTGAGAAAGACGTTATTTTTAATTATCAAGTTGTCACGATTTATGAACAAGCTTATGATTAGCCGTTACTCAATGTTCTGCAACAACGTTACGTTATATCGCAAGGTTTTATTTTGGTTGAAAACATGTGTAAACAACAACAACAAAAAATACATTAAAAAAAGCATTCAAGATCAAGCAGAGCAAATGGAAAAATCAAGCAGACTGTGCCAATTACAGTACAGAATGTAGTCTACATATACTCGAGTCAGCCTATATTTATTGTGTTTAAATTGTTTCACGTATTAATTCTGAGAGAAACAATATTATCCACATGCTCGGGTGAAAGTTTGCTCCTCAGGTTGATAACAATAAGAACGCGGTGACAAAGATAACGTGTGCTAACAGTTTTCGTAGTGCTTTGTGTTAAACCACTCTCCCTCGAGGAAACTTTATATATGTCTGAAGATAATTTCACTATCAGATAAACTCTTCTCGGCTCAATCGAGTACAGCTGCGCTTACCTGCAGTCGTGAATGCAGTAATGGACGGCTGTCTTTTCTCAGTCGACTGTGTTTGTATTTCATGATTTCTCATTGTGGTGGTTAGGGGTGGGCGATATGACCAAAATCTTATATCACGATATGACCAATTTTATATCACGATAACAATACATATCACGATATAGTGATTTTTTTCTTTTAAAAAGGTTTTTATTATATTAAAATCTTTGATACCATATAATTTTCATAATCCTGGTCACCAATGTCAATATCAAACTAATACAAGCCTAAAAGAGAGAGAAAAAAAACTCAGCCTCACTGAAGATAAATAAACAGTCAGTGATGAAATAAAGATAAGAAACTAATTACAAGCAATAGGACAAAAAACTACAATAAATAAGAAACGCTACATATATTGTGTAAATTAATTAGTCTTCACTGTGTTAATTATATATCTATCTATGATATATATAATTAACACATGTATTATGTATAGATTCTATACATATTATAAATATATCATTATTATTGTTATTTTTATTTATTCTCATTAAAGTTACAAAAGTGATTTATTCAAGAGCAGTGAGAGATTTTCTAGCAGTGTGCTATGATTAACATGAATGAATATTGGACAGCTTCCCCTTTAAGACCGAAGTCCGGATCCAATAAAGCTAAGTTACCGTTACATATGCGTTTTCTCTTTCTGCCGTTTACTCTTTCTTAAGACCTAAATCGCTGTGTTTATGAGGATACTTGCAAAGATGGGGGTTCTGATGCATGTTTATGTAATTGTTCAAAGTCGGCAAAAAAGAAAAAGCGCACTCCTCTCACACAGAAAGAGACGGCGCACGCATATAGCTCTGTTGTTTGAGTTTCAACGGCTTAAAATCGGTTGTTTTAAAACTGCAGTGCTTAAAAACGCGTGACCATGCTACAGATATAGTCCCTCGTTTAGGAACGAGCTCCTCGTTTTGTCCTGGCTGGTCGTTCTCCACCTGCTTCTGTCTCCCCTTCACGCCCCGTGGTGGCGTGTAAAGATCGCAGTCACTCAAATGATGTAAAAGTATTACCGTAAACAATGTATTTTGCGACACCACGAAATAAACGATAGAACATAATATGAAACGATAGACTTTTTATTTCATCCATCCAATATATATCATCATATCGCACAGCCCTAGTGGTGGTGATATTATGATAAATCAGTTTTACCAATTAATTTGATCAGAAGTAATTACATTTTGTCAGATCATTTAGATCAAAGTAAATCCAAACTTCGCGAGGCAGATGACGGCGTTCTGTGATCAAATACTATCAACTTGATAACACGCTACCACAGCGCCACCCAGTGCATGTAGTTATAACTGCTTAGGATTTATCATGGATTCCCTGCATTTATGGCCAACAAATGAACACATAGTAAAAATAGAATAGTGTTTTTGTTTGAATAATAATTACAGACCAAATATTCGAATGTTTGACTATTCGTGCACACCCCTAGGGGCACAATATACATATACACATAAAAACACATCCACATATACACACGCACTAGGGGAACGACTTCTGATTTTTTTTTTTTTTAAATCGACTTTGTGATGAAGGTCGAGTCGACGTCGACTAGTTGCTGATGACGTCATTAATGAACAAATAAGACTAAACCTGGAGCTAAGACTTGAACACCTTGTGCACAGCTATGGCCTATGACACAGCGCTATATGGCTATTGCTCCTATAACAGCTTATTTTGATCAGTTCTTTTGTCTTTGGGTCGTTATATTTCTCACAGATTTCTGCACGTTCTAAATCATATACAGATAAAGTTGCACAGTAAAGATTACATTAATTTGCATTAGTGAGAGAGCGATTGCGTTTAGGGCTGGGCGGTATATCGAGTTTGTACGATATATCGATATATTTTTTATAAGCGATATGGTATGAAGCAATACAGTTAATATCGAGTTTGATATGAACGCATCTGGAAAAAAATATCTATAGGGAGGAGGACACAGACTGAACTGCTGTGGAGAAAGGGCATAGTACACTTCGTTCTAAACATGTGACAAGCTTTATATGAAGGGCTTTAAAAAAAACTTGCATAATATAGTAGCCTATAGTTGGAGTACACTCCATACACCATAATTGTAAAGCAAAACATTTTTTTTTTTGCATCTTTGCAAATTTATAACAAAAAGATTCCATTGCATAAGTATTCATACCCTTATCTGGGACAGTTGAAATTTATCTCAGGAGCATTCATATTGCTTGTAGAAGTTACTACACTTCAAGTAAAGTTTACCTGTGGCAAATTAAATTGAATGGGTATGATTTGGAAAGGCACATGTCTTAATAAAATGTCTGCATATTGAAGCTCAGACATATGAAACAAAAAACAACAGTGTTACAGGACACTGTGACAGTTTAATCAGACTGGGGTCAAAACAACAGACATACTCAGGGTTTGTATTTCAAGCCACACATGTCAGATTTAGGAAACAGCTATCATGTAATTCACAGTGAATGTACAGGTGTTCAGAATTGCAACAGGTAAAGCAACATATTTCTAACTGTGTATTGTAATGGTGTCATGCACTGCGTGTAACTGAAGTAGTATTAAAGTAAGTCTTTGCATGGCATGATGTTTGAGTCACTGTGAAATTGAGTTATCACTGCTCTGTTCAATTATGATCAGCCAAGAGCTGTCCCCAGTCGGCTAGTGGGATTGTGTGGGACGCTTTGGAGAGACAACTGTGGACGGGTGGCTGGAGTATAAGCGGTTTCCTTGTACACCCAGCAACATAAAGAAATGTATAAAATGAAGGGTGGGGGCAGAATCGCTTTCACTTTGCAGGCTCTATCGGTTATATAGGTACTATATATATATATATTAGGGCTGCAGCAAACAATTATTTTTATTGTCGACTAATCTATCGGTTATTTTTCAATTAATCTATTTATTTTTTTCTCAGCAGTTGATGGAGTCTTTAGTTAAACTATCAATAAATAACAGTAAATTCTGCTATTAATCTTTTATTTTATTCAAACCTTTTCTCATAATTAATACTTTACAAAAAATAACAACAACAACAAGGCAAAAGGTGCGAGGCATCGATGCACTCTATGCTAATCGACATATTTTTATAGTCGACGTAATCAATGACGTCGACGAATTTCTGCAGCCCTACTATATATATATATATATATTAGTGCTGTCAAAGTTAATAAGTTATTAATAAGTTAATAACGCTTTAACACAAATTCCTTTTAACGGCACTAATTTTATTGACGCACGAATAACGCAGCGTGTATTTTCTGTTTGACCAGTGGGCCAACCCGTAGTTGGAGAAATGGAGATGCACAGTATTGCCAACTTAGCAACAGTGCAGACCCCTTTAGCGACTTTTTGAGATCAGAGAAGAGTATAGCTTAATTCAGTTAAACAGATACTAGCTTCTTCTAGTTTTACATGCAAGTATAGCCAAAATCACAGCACAGCTATTGTCATTATCTTATGGGTGTTTTATTTAATCAGACAACGGCTCAATTATAAGGATTTTTGTGCAGATTAACATCTTGTAAAGGAGAGCTAGTTATGTAGTCTTAATGGGTCGTGTTTCAATAATTTTTTCATATTCATTCCATTGTCGGACAACAGAAACAATAAAATATATCAATGAAATCTGTTTTATTGAGAATTTAGCTGCAACAAAATACAGTATGTGGGCACAGAGAGGCAAACAAATGTAATAATAAACAATACAGGCTATTTACATTTTGCATGTTCAGAAGAAGTGAGCTGCCCTGTCCTACAAAAACGTAAACAGGTTTGTGTAAGTAAATTGCTCAGTGCAAAGAAAGAGAAGTAATGGGAACCTTGTATTTCTTTTTCATGTGTCTAATAGACATGAAAAAGTTATTTGAAAAACATATATTACCTTTGAAACATGTCTAGTCTTCATGCTGTTGACTATGGTTTCAATAATAATAAACATACATTTGCATAAAGCATCCATATTTGTCCATGCGCATGTTGATTAGAGTATTAAAAACTTGAACAGTATTAATTTAAGGTACATTTAGAACTAATTAAAATGTGCGATTGCGATTAATCACGAGTTACTCGCGACAATCATGCGATTAATCGCGATTACATATTTTTAATCGACTGACAGCCGCAATAAATAAATAATAATATATATAATATATATATATATATAAAGTTTAGCCAAATTACAACTTCATCTTTGTGTGACATTTGTCCATGTCAGATCGCTCAAAATGGTTATCAGAGTAAACCATTAAAAGTGAACTGAAGCTTGTGGCCTGCACATGACACGATTGCATGCATTCTCTCAGACAGAGGCACACACAGCTAATGCATCAACAATGTCAGTTATTTCAGTGGGTGAGTGGCCTACTCTCTTGGCCCATGGATGTATTTGGCTTCCAGTATTTACATGCTTTTATAGCTCTTACATAATGCACATACACACACACACACACACACACACACGACAACAAGACTGACTTTAACACCTCAAAGGCAGGGAATGCAGAGAGACTTTTACAGTAAACATTTGCATAATCAAAGCTAACGTTAATAAACCTGGGTTTTGTTTGTCAGCATGTAAATTGTATGTGCCACCTTGTCAAAATGCAGGTTTTATGTTAGGACTTCACCTTTGGACTCGGCAGATTAGCAGGGCATGGACACATGTACATACAGGTAAGTAAAGGATAATGTAAAGCAAATCGCTCATTGCTGTTAAATAGACCCTGACGTAAGGCAGAGCGGTCATGCATTACCCTGAAGGGGTTTATTTTACAATAATGACCACATGACTACATTATTATCCCACAAGGTTACTTTCCAAAATAAATAAATGAACAGCATATACTGATTTGTGTAGAAACTTTTTTATTATGTTATTTGATTTGATAAAAGTTTTGGTTAAGAATAATACTCGCAAATATGTAGGTCTCATTTGTCTAATACGATTAAAATGGATACAAGCTATACATACAGTATTAAAGGGGTCGTGAATTGAGAATTTAAGTTTACCTTGATGATTTGACATACAAGAGGTCAGTGTACTATTTGTCCAAAACTTACTCGTTAGTCCAAAAGCAGCTTTTATTGAAACCAAGTTTAGAAAATGAGTTGTTTCACATTGGCACATTTTGCTGTAATAGTGCAATAAAAACCTGCCTCTGCAAATTCAAATCAATGCCTACTCTTATATCATCGCTTCTTTGGCCCCGCCCACTGGTGAGATGAGAAGAAGAGAAGAGCAATACAAGATCACTGGACTAAAAATAACATCACCTTCCAAAGGATTCTAATCCTAGGAAAGTGATTATTTATGTTTAACTATTTTAATGTCTAATAGAGCATTATTTGTTTCAGTACATTTCCCTGTGGATTTTAAATCAGTCGCAGTTTCTGCACAGGCTTTGCAAACAGACGTTTACTGTAAGATATGGACCTGACAGTAATAGTCTCCACTTGTTTGTGCCCAATCTTATTATACACAGAAACTATCAAAGAATGTCTTTATGTTGACCAATTGTTGAGTCGTTTTACTAGTCAATATTGCTATATAAAAATTTGGGTGCACCAACTTTTGTGCTGGTGCACCTAAGAAAAAAAGTTAGGCGCACAGCAAAAAGTTAGTCAAGCCCTGTTTATATTCAGTGATGCAGTCTACACTGCAAAATTAATCTCTTATTTACATCATTATGAAGAAAGCACTTGAGAAAGTACAAACCCCGAGTTGCAATGATGAGATAACTGCATCCATGCGCTCAACAGTCTGTCATCAGCTACAATGCTCATTGCTGCATCCTTCCATTCAAATCGAAATATAATGCTAATCAACACTTTCTATGATTAAGCTAGATCAGGGGTAGGCAATGTTGGTCTTGGAGTGCCGCTGTCCTGCAGAGTAGCTCCAACCCTAATCAAACACACCTGAACCAGACATTCAAGGTCTTCAGAATTACTAGGGCTACAGGCAGGTGAGGTTTTTTCAGGGTTGCAGCTAAACTCTGAAGGACATCGGCACTCCAGGACCAAAGTTGCCTACCCCTGGGCTAGATCATCTCAACAGCTATAATAGTAAAAACATAGTAAAAGTTAATTAGAGAGCTACACATGTAATAGGTTACTTATTTTATATGAAAAGATGTTAGCCAATCTTTCCATTGAAGTCGCTAAAAGTCACCATTGAAGTCCCTAAAATCAAAGTAGAACATTTTCTTATTTTTTTTTTTACGTAAAAAGTCATAAGTGCACCTCAAGACTAATGCAGTTAATCAAATAATGCAGTTAATAATAATAATAATAATTTGTATTATTATTATTAGAATAAATAATTACAATATTTTTTAAATGCGTTCCAGTTTGGCATGAAGTTTGTCTATTCAGACCAAAGCATTTAGAAAAGGTCGGCAGACTGAATGAAAACAAACTAACTCTCTGACAAGAGGCGGCACTTACTGAAAAGCAGAAATACCCTGGTTACCAGAGTTACCCCATTTTCATGTTTTCAAACAGCTGTTATAATCCTTGTATTCATAGCGTAGTTTATAAAACACCAATAATACAAAAGACACGATGAAAGATAGTTTTGAATTCTTCTGATAATCACTGTCATTTATCAATCACTCGTCATGAGTGCCACCAAGTCAATTTTATGTAAAGGCAGTGGCCACAAAAGTGCAAATCTTAGGGTTTGTGGGCAAGTGGGCAGTTTTCTTTGCAGTATTTTAGAAAATAAATTAGTAAACCTCTCCATAAAGAAGAAAAAAATAAGTAGAAGAAGAAAACACTGCAACATGCAGACATTATAACAACCATTTATTCAAAATAAAAGGATTAAATCACAGAATTTTCACACTGAACATTTGTCTGTGCAAGTCACAACAAGTCTTCATGGAGCACATTTATGGTATTTTCTTCAATATAAATGAATGAAAAAGAGTGACCAGCACAGTCTTCACAGTCTGTTCAACAAAACAATGAAAGCTATACAAATTCAAGATTGGAACAACATGAGTGTGAGTAAATGACGACAAGTTTAATATTGGGATAAACTATCCCTTTAGCACATTTACCAAGAGGGATAAAAAACAACCGCATAAAATAAGGAATGACAAAGAGTGGAAAGAAAAATGCAAAAGAAATCCCAGGTTAAGGTTAATAAAGAAAGAAGGAAGGAAGGACGGAAAGAGGAAGGAAGAGAACCTTTTCTAATGCACTATAAAGGCTGATTTACAGCAACCTTTCATAAGAGTGAATGACTTGGTCTGAATGACAGACACAGAAAGGTCT
This sequence comes from Ptychobarbus kaznakovi, assembly GCA_027422405.1. NCBI lineage: Eukaryota > Metazoa > Chordata > Actinopteri > Cypriniformes > Cyprinidae > Ptychobarbus > Ptychobarbus kaznakovi. The sequence goes on along the minus strand of CM049798.1, from coordinate 25,644,099 downwards.
CCTTCCTGAATGAGAGGGTGAAACAGAAGGAGAGGAAGGGCTGGAGGTCAAACACACCCATGTGTGAACTGTGGGTCATCCACTCCGACACATGTTCCGTTTGAGTGTGCAATGACGACTCTGTTCTTCACGTTCCTCTTCAAGCTCTGTTCTCTCCTTTTGAAAGTGTGCGGAGGCTTGTTTTGCAGTGAGGTGAGACTCCATTAGCAGTGTGGTAAGAGTCAACAAACGCAAGTACAGCTGCAGTGGCCCACCTGGATAAGTGTTCCCCTCTCAGCCCTTTCCAGGGAACTGTTCATAGAACGCACTTATCCTAAATAATCAGCACAGGCGACCGAAAAGCTCCCGAATGCGTGTATTTTCTTGCTGCTACTTGTTTCCTATATCCTTTGAAATCAGTTGTTTTCTGGCAGCAAACCAAAACAGCATGCTGACACGTGTAAGATGGTATGAGGCCGGTCGAGTTTTGCATGTTGCAAACCACATCAACCCCTTGCAATGTGTGTCTGTGTGCACCAAAGGCGTTTCTCCCTAAGGAGGCAATGCCTTTACAGCAAATTTGATAATGATGAGAAATTAATCAACAGTACAAAAACCTAAACAAATATTACGAAATATGAGATTAAAGCACTTTCTTCTAAAGCAATATTGTCCCTTAAGTACCACTTGGCCGATCAAGTTTCAGACAGAAACAAACATGTCTTTGCCTCCTTTGAGATCAGTTTATTCTCAATGAGGTCCAAAAGTGTGCCGTGAATGTGCGAGAGGGCCACCACGCAGCTGTGATTGGCTGATTACCTATTATATTCACAACAGGACGCAAAACACCTAAAACTGGTGGAAATGGAGGATTAATTATAAAGTGAACAGCTCATTCACTGACATCACATCACGTTCACTAGAGTTGGAATCAAAAACTTGATCACTTAATGATCAGCAAGTGAGCCTTACTTTAAGCCACCCGTTTACCATGTTTGATGTGCTCTATGTATGTGTGTGGAATCTGTGGATCAATGTTTATATGTAAATAAAAGCCTAAAATAGATCTGTTTATTATATATATAGCGATCGTGTCTTCTAAAGACTTGGATTAAACTGCTCAATTCATATGGATTACTTTTATGATGTCTTGTTTTTAATCCCTACAGTTTGGTGGAATAGACTTTGAATGAAGGGCCAGAAATCTCATTCAATAATTATTTTTTTGTGCGTTTCAGAGATGAACAAAGGTCTTATGGACTTGAGGGGGGAGTATTATTGAGGACAAAATTCATTTTGGGGAGAGTATTTGGTTTTAATATATAATAATTACGCTAATATACACATACTAAAATATTACAGTAATAGTTATTTGCTTCTAGTGTCATATAAATGCTGTTCCATATGCCTTTAATCTGGAAACAGTGTAAACATCAAACAGAAATAGAACATAAGTTTAAATTGGATTAAAATACCAAACTCAGAGAGAAGACTTTGCCTCCGCTTTTCAGAAGACCACCACATGCCACTGGAGTGCATGCACATGTGTTCTGACGGGGTGTGTGGGCTTTCGTGCGACAAACACTGGATCGACGTGTGAAGAATGAAGAAATGAGAAGGGGAGGAGAATGCGATCAGTTTGGGGAGAGGAAATAAAATGAAAAACATAAGGAGGAAATTAATGAGGGACTAATTTTTTACTTGTGTGTGGCACTTACATATGAAAGTAGACTAGCATGCATAGTTTAAAAGTAGTAAAGTATGTTTACAAGTGTTACACTTCTAAGCATACTACAGTATGTGCTTACAAGTGTAAAAGTAGGCCTAGTATGATGCTAGGGTGTTGTGGCTGGTTGCCAGGACGTTTCTATGCGGTTTCTGGGTGTTTTGAGCATGTTGCTAGGTGGTTGGTATGCATGATTCTACATCCTCCCCAGAAGCCTGTGGTCAGTACGTGAGCAGTGCCTCATGGTACCATCACAGAGAGACAACAAGATCACTTTCCAGAACATTTTCATTCGCTGTTCCTGGCTGGTGCAACGATCTATCCATTCCTACCAGGACAGCTGAATCCCAGACAATATTCAAGAAACAACTGAAATCTCTTCCAGGAGCACTAAGAAACACACACACTTGTTTTTCTATACTTTATTCTAGCTTGTAGTACTCTGGATGATATTTTATACTTTGTATTTCTTGTGTCAATCCCTCCTTATGATAAATCGCTTGTTATATTCCTCATTTCTAAGTTGCTTTGGATAAGAATCTGCTAAATTAATAGGCCTAAATATAAATGTAAATTATGTGGTGTCCTGGTTGGTTGCTTACTAGCTCAAGTAAAAGCAGACCAATAAATGTAGCAAAATTGCCCACACTCTTCAACACCTGTGTATTTACTAGGCTAAATGTTCTGTCACAATATGCCTTCGGCAAAAATAAATACAAGTTAAATTACCTGCATCGCTTAAATTATATAGATTAATTCTGTATATATTTTCCAGAAAATTTAAAAAATGTATAAAAATACAATTATGTCACAGCTTGATCATGAGTCTCTAGTACACACAAAAACACACTGCCTCAATTAGGACATTTAGGGAACCATAAAACGTAAACAACATCAATATTATAATACGTGGAGCAATTCCCTTCACAGGATGTGCCAAACTCTTGTGTACACATGTGCGCCAGACATGACTAAACATGCACAACTCCTTTCTTCCTCAAAGTCAAATAGTCTCTTAAACACACACACACACACACGCACAAAACACTCTGCTTGTCACACTTGATATAGTCAAAGCAATATTTAACTTGTGGGCTTAATAGTGTGAGATTTCCAGATTTACCACATCTCATACAAACACGCATAAGCAGTTAGCACGAGTACACGACGAAGGACGAGAAAGAGGAGGGAAGACAAAAGTGGAAAGAGACTGACAAGTGAGGAGACAGCAAGTGAGCCATCGGTAACAGAAGTAGACTAATGTTCGTCAGTTGTTCTGTCTTTTTCCTGTGATTTTCTCCTCTCTGCCTACATGGTCTCTAATTTCTGTGTGCCTCAGCATGCCTGGCGTCACTTCTCAATATTTTCCTCCATGTTATCTCCTTGTTTGGCCTCCGTGTACAAAACCTCCCTCCGCTCACGCACAGTTCGCCCTCCCCTCTCAGAATTATCCTCCTACACCAGCCGATCCCTCACTCAGTCACCCTGTGCGTCCAAGTCATTGCTGTTTTTCTGCTCCACTGAGAGAAATGCTTGCATAGTTGCTTGCAGCTCACACAGTTAATCACAAACCCTAAATACTTCCTGTGGAATTCCCTTGGAGAGAAAAAGATGAATATTCTAGTTCTTGTGAATCCTCTCTCAGACTGGTTTGTTTAGACAGAGGGTATGTTCATTCCAAACCATCCTTACTGGGTTTGGACAACATTTATATTCCTGCTTGAAAAACATGCAAGGCAGCTACATCTGTCTATCTCTCTCTCGCTCTCAAACACGCACACAAGCAGGACCGTTTCTTTTGTTTGACTGTATCTACTTCCTAATTGCTTCAAAATAACAACAACCCTCGGTGCTCACTTTCACCAAAGACACCTGTCAAGCGGAAGACTGATGATGAATTTGCAAGTCAAAGCTCACTGCTAGCTGATTTGCTCAGGGGCATCTGTACTACAACACTGTCTTCACTGAACTACATGCAATGTCTTAATATACACATTGTTTTTTTGTAATGTAATTTATTCTTGTAATGGTAAAGCAGAATTTTCACCAGCCATTATTCCAGTCTTCAGTGTCACATGATCCTATAGTAATCAGTCAAATTTGCTGAATTGGTGCTCAAGCAGCATTGTTATTATTATTAATAATATTAAAAACAATTCTGGAAACCATGATAAAAAAAATTCAGGATTCTTTGATAAGTGTCAGAATTGATCTGAACAAGAAATATTTCGTAACATTATGAAACGTCTTTATTATAATTTTGGATCGATTTAATGCACCCCTGCTGAATTATGATTTTTTATAATTGTTTTATTACGAAAACTTTTCTACTTTCTACTTTTAATTACACAACTGAATTAAGTTGCTCAGTTGGGTGCTGTAAGACATAATTAAATATAATGAAAATTCAGTTGTCACTACCTACAAATTTTCAGGTGTATATTTAGCAGTGCAACACCAAGTTAATTTTCAGAAATGACCAAACTCTAAGTGAGCACAGTGAGATTGATCAGTCTGAAGAGCAGTGTCAACTGTATTCAGCTGCAGTGTGTCTTGATGAAGGGGATTAAGTTTAGCTGCAGTCCATTCCACGATCAAGTGAGATCCTGTCCAAGTCGGCTTTCAATCCCAGACTAGCCGAGTTTTGGGAAATGGTTCATTGAATGTTTAAAGGTGCACTAGTGCATTGCACCTTACTGTCTGACTCGCACCGGTTCATTCTGAGAATTAGATCATGTATTATAGATCATTAGATCACATCAGTAGCCACAATGTTTGACTACAGTTTCCTTCAGAGAGAAGGAGAGATTAACAGCACAAAAAAGGAGAGTAGTAAAGAGGCAGAGCTGAACAGAAAGCAACTGTTGCATCAACCTCTTCCTCGTTGAAGACTGACATTCAGCACCATGTGGAACTGAGCCCTGTGCTATTTCATTTCCTCAGTGCACATCATCAGTGACACAACTGTACAGTGACAGCATGCAAGGCATGAACGGGATTTAAACAAACAGCGGACAGTTACTTCACCAAACAAAAAGCCATACCATCACTAAAAGAGTTCAGGCCCTGACCTGACAATTACATATTGTGAGTTTGTTTGCTCAGCTTAAAAGCTTTTATCCATGTCTGTGTTATTTAAAGATCATTCAAAATGCATTATGACATTAGAAACGCTGTGACTTACACCTTTCATCTTAGAGATAAAACATAACACTGTTTCCCCCTCTTACATAACTAAAAGCATTTACCAGTGATCTTTGAAAGCCTTTAATAATCCACCTATTTTTGACTACAGTAAAATGAGCTTAAAGACCCCCCTTAAGGAAAATTATTTTTATCAAGACAGAAGTATATTATGATAGAGAAAATATATACTGAGCAAAAATATAAAACGCAACACTTGTTTTTGCACCCATTTGTCATGAGCTGAACTCAAAGATCTAAAACTTTTTCTATGTACACAAAAGGCCTATTTCTCTCAAATATTGTTCACAAATCTGTCTAAATCTGTGTTAGTGAGCACTTCTCCTTTGCCGAGATAATCCATCCACCTCACAGGTGTGGCATATCAAGATGCTGATTAGACGGCATGATTATTGCACAGGTTTGCCTTAGGCTGGCCACAATAAAAGACCACTCTAAAATGTGCAGTTTTACTGTATTGGGGGTGTTGTAAAGGCTCTTTTAAGAGAGGGCTTTTGTTCTGACATCATATGAGCAGTCGTTAGTCTGTTGCCTGCTGAAGTGTACATCTGTCGAGTTGATCGCTGAAAGGACATTTCTACTTGTTCATTTGCGATATTTCCTGCAACTGCTACCTTCAGGTGTTAGTCATTGGCCTTCAAGTAAGCCTGTTTGCATTATTTTTGTGTTTATTGAGATCGGTATTGAGATATTTATAACTGCGTCACCCGCGCATGTATAGACATGCCCGCAGCCATTGTTTCTGTTAATCTAACAGATTTTTCTGTTAATTCGAAAACCAGTCAGTATCTTGTGTGACCACCATTTGCCTCACGCAGTGCAACACATCTCCTTCGCATAGAGTTGATCAGGTTGTTGATTGTGGCCTGTGGAATGTTGGTCCACTCCTCTTCAATGGCTGTGCGAAGTTGCTGGATATTAGCAGGAACTGGAACACGCTGTCGTATACGCCGATCCAGAGCATCCCAAACATGCTCAATGGGTGGTGAGTATGCTGGCCATGCAAGAACTGGATGTTTTCAGCTTCCAGGAATTGTGTACAGATCCTTGAAACATGGGCATTATCATCCTGCATCATCTCGTGTGCATTATCATGCTGCAACATGAGATGATGGTCGTGGATGAATGGCACAACAATGGGCCTCAGGATTTCGTCACGGTATCTCTGTGCATTCAAAATGCCATCAATAAAATGCACCTGTGTTCGTTGTCCATAACATATGCCTGCCCATAACATAACCCCACCGCCACCATGGGCCATTCGATCCACAACATTGACATCAGCAAACCGCTCACCCACACGACACCATACACGCTGTCTGCCATCTGCCCTGTACAGTGAAAACCGGGATTCATTCATGAAGAGAAAACCTCTCCAAAGTGCCAGACACCATCGAATGTGAGCATTTGCCCACTCAAGTCGGTTACGACGACGAACAGCAGTCAGGTCGAGACCCCGATGAGGACGACGAGCATGCAGATGAGCTACCCTGAGACGGTTTCTGCAGAAATTCTTTGGTTATGCAAACCGATTGTTGCAGCAGCTGTCCGGGTGGCTGGTCTCAGACGATCTTGGAGGTGAAGATGCTGGATGTGGAGGTCCTGGGCTGGTGTGGTTACTCGTGGTCTGCGGATGTGAGGCCGGTTGGATGTACTGACAAATTCTCAGAAACGCCTTTGGAGACGGCTTATGTTAGAGAAATGAACATTCAATTCACGGGCAACAGCTCTGGTGGACATTCCTGCAGTCAGCATGCCAAATGCACGCTCCCTCAAAACTTGCGACATCTGTGGCATTGTGCTGTGTGATAAAACTGCACATTTTAGAGTGGCCTTTTATTATGGCCAGCCTAAGGCACACCTGTGCAATAATCATGCTGTCTAATCAGCATCTTGATATGCCACACCTGTGAGGTGGATGGATTATCTCGGCAAAGGAGAAGTGCTGACTAACACAGATTTAGACAGATTTGTGAACTATATTTGAGAGAAATAGGCCTTTTGTGTACATAGAAAAAGTCTTAGGTCTTTGAGTTCAGCTCATGAAAAATGGGGGCAAAAACAAAAGTGTTGCGTTTAGAATTTTGTTCAATGTATATTTATCCTATTGTTATTTTACCTTATATATTAGCTTAAATTATATAAATAACGAGTAACAATTTAAGTAGCAAAAAAAAATTAAATACTTTTGAGACAACTTTCTGGTTAGTTTCTAAACTTTTGGAATTTCATAATCTCGCATATTTTATTAAAACTTCTATATTATTCTGCTGTTATTTAATTAGCAGTTCACATCATAGAGCTACAATAAAAAACGGAAATGCATTTCCATTGTGATTATATCATGGGTCCACTTTGCACACACAATGCAACAAATTCCTTTATACCCACTTATGCAAAATTATTTGTTATAGTAACTATAGCTGCCACAGCTGTTCCACGGCTGTTTTAAGCATTCAACGCTGTAGTGTATCTGCTGCCATGTAGTATTTTAAGGGAAAATGATATCCAAGGGGCCCTTTTACATTGGATGGGTCTTTAGATCCAATATGAGTGATGGGCTAAATATATTACAACAACAACAACAAAAATCTGGGTCATATAGTTAATTTAGTTTATTAAAACATAAATAATTAAAAAGAGTATTTATTCTTTACCAAAATTTAGTCAAAAATAGATTGCCTAGACAATAGAAGGTTAAATTGCCTTTCTGGTAGATGGACTATTATGTCTTTATATAGCTATGACCTCAGATAAGGATACAATAAGACCTCATTATAATTAAATAGCTAGTTATTTATTTATGAATGCCTCTAAAGACAGGCTCATCTGCCAATGGATGCACTCTCACTCTCCAACTGAAATGCTGTTTTCTATCTTCAATGGTCAAAACAGTTCTACAATATTGAAGGTTTACGGCAGCCTGTCTCTCTCTCATAGACACACACCTGTGGCACGTCTAAGTAGAGTAAGCCCAATACAAATCAATCCACATTTATGGGCTGCTTAAGTTAATTATTAATGACTTTTAAGACATGAAGTGCATCAAGTTGTACAGGCCACTTTGCCCTTACTCAATGCTGCTCTTATCAAAAGGTGTTGGTTCTTTAAGCTCCAGTTAAGAGCAGTGGGGATCTGCTAAAGCAGTGCTCAGAGATTTGATCAAATAATGGAAAAGAGGTGAAGATCCCCCCCCCCGCCAAATCCTTCAACATAATTACAGCTGTAATGGCTGTCCAATGAGAGATTCGAAACATGATCCGTACACAGTCACACACACACACACACACACACACACACACACACACACACACACACACACACACACACACACACACACACACACACACACACACACACACACACACACACACACACACACACACACAGGCCCTTGTTGCCAGGAGAGCAGCTACGCGGAAGAATTCAGAGGAGATGGTGATTTCTTGTAAACATATGGGTTTATGTTGCCATTAACCCGTTAGAAGAAATACTCAAGGGGGAATATTTTTTTCTGTTTCCAGTGAATGAAATAACATTCTCGATCTTATTTCATTCTGACCTTTAATCAAAACATTGCAGTCATTTGACATTTGACAGTTGTTTACAGCAAATAGAATATATAAAAGACAATATTTTCATAAGAAAACAATTTATCTTGTTCCAAAGTATTATTATTAACTTACTAATGTATTTAAAATGCCTTCATATGAGCAGTAGTTTTGTGATTCTCAAACTGTCCTGAACAGGGACATCTTACATTGATCTCTGTCAGTGCAAGGCAGGTGACGATACGTTCTGGAAGTCTACCTTCATGTAACATACCTAAATCAACTCATGATATCGTTAATAGGCTTATATGCTCCAAAACCTGAAATGTGAAAACGTGTTATTATTTTATACATAGGCCTATAGATACTATAAATAAACTATGCATGTGCTGTTCATCTGCGACTGTCTGAAGGAACCGGTTTAACTTAACTAAACTAAAAGTGCGACATGTTCAATATTATTTATACAAACTGATATCATGTTAATCTCATAATATCACTTACATAATGCCTAGTTTTCTAACCTAATATTGTGAGGGTGCTTTTGAACTCCTGTTCTTCCTTCAATGTGAAAAAAAGTTCAAAAGACTCCCACAACAACAACGTTTCCTGACTAATGACACTAAGAATGGGGTTTCATAATCACGGATCAGAAAATGCTCCTGATCCACATGACTTTGACACTAAACTGGTCTACAAATCAGTCGAGAAACTGTTTTAAAGGGTTAAACTCAACTCCATATACGACACGACTCATGAATTTCTTGATCTTAGACATTTAGCACACTTTAAGACAGACTGTTTGTTTCTCAGTAGATAATATTATGATAGTAAGCAGAACAACTTGAAAGTCTTTCAAGGTATGAAGAAAAAACAGCAAACAAAACACAAGTTGAGTGTTAATAACATGAGACTCAGAACACAAGAACTCGAGATGTAATGGAAGAGTGTTGAACTCCTGATCCTGAGTGTCAGATGTTCCCCTGTAAATTACTTCAACATGTAACACTAGTCGAATATCACGCCACACACACAAAAAAAAGAAAATCACAGACACGCGGACGGACGATATATTCTTACCTCGTCCCATTTGGCAAACTTGCTCCCCCGTTTGAGCACCTCATGGACAGACACCGGCTTGAGCTGCAACGCGTGTACTCCAGGTTTCGCCCCGGCCATGGCTGCTGAATCGACGGGTGGCGACGCCTCTGCTTCTCGGTTTGAAGTCTCTGACCTTCAGTGGACAGAACCAGAGCCCGACCGAATGCCTCGAGTCCGGCTGGCTCAACGCACGCGGGCGCGACTGTCACACATTCACGAGCGAGCGCAGTTTATGACTTTAGCGATTGTTTATTCATCTAAACGCTTATCACGGCAAGGACTTGAATTGATATTTTCCTTCCTGTCCGTCCATGCGCTCGGTAATGATGAGATCCCAGTTCAGGGGAAACTTTCACTTGACTTTGGTCACCGCTGGTATTTGTTCCTCTTTTCCTTCATGTTTTCTCCGAACTAAATGGGAGCGCGAAAAGGACAGGGAAGGAGAGTGAGCGAGAGAGAGAGAGAGGGGTAGTAAGGAAGTGAGGGAAGAAAAAACGAACAGACGAGGGAGTGTTTTTCTTTTGTTTTCTGTTTTATTCTTGTCTTTCTGTTGTCATTCCAGTATTTAGAAACGTGCTGCTGTAGGATGTATCTGACATGAGGAATCATAGTTTTCGCTTTCCTCTGGTACAGATTCCCTCTCTGTTTATGCTTGTTTTTCCTCTTTCCAAGAAAGGATGTTAAACACGAATCACGCTGTGAGCCAACGAACTTGAGTTCTTATGAAAAAAACGCAAACAAAACTCATTAACTATAGGCTATCCAAATATATATAGGCCAGGCCCCTTGGAAATACGATAAAAGAAAAGCTGTGAAAATTAATCTGCATCGTTGATCCTTTTGATCTTTTATTTAAAAATCACAAAAAATCCAACCTCTTATTGGATAATACGAATTTAAAATGGGGGAAAATATCATTATGAAATAAATGTTTTTCTCAAATACACATTGGACACAATTATTGCCACCCCTAGAAATTCTTATGAGTAAAATATCTCTGAAATATATTCACAATTATGAACATGAAATTATCCAGCCAGGGCTTCCTGTTTCACAGAAATATAAATAGGAGGGAAAACAAAGCCCAAATCCCCTTAATCATCAATCACAATGAGAAAACCCAAAGATTATATTTCTGATGTTCAGCAAAAGATAATTGAGCTTCACAAATTAATATTTACTAATTTGGCTTTAGGAAAAGAGCTAGAGTAGTGAAAAATTCCCATTTCCGCCATTAATAATTAAGAATGTCCAATCAACATAAAAATATTACGAGACTGCCTGGAAGAGGACGTGTGTCTATATCGTCCTAATACATGGTGAGAAGGAGAGTTTGAGTGGCTAAAGACTCTTCAAGGACCACAGCTGGATAATTGCAGAAAATAGTTGAGTCTTGGGGTCAGAAAACCTTAAAAAAATATCTAACAGCACCTACATCACCACATGTTGATGGGAGGGTTTCAAGAAAGATGATCTTAGCTCATCCAAAAACAAACTCAAGCATATTCTGTTATCAGACACGACTGGAACTTTAAATGGGACTGGATTCTATGGTCAGATGAAACAAAAAAAATTTGACCCTCTCTGTGAAATCCAGGCTAAAGTCTCAAAACCTAATTATGAGATAATGAGCATCAAATTTTGATTTCTACCATTAATTTCACTATAATTTGAAACTTTGACATGACCTTACTCATGTATTATGATATAAAGGTTAAATTCTCACAGAATGTTCTTTGCTGTATGAAGGATGATTTTATGTAAAAACAGCAAATTACAAAAAAATGACATTAGCTGGGTTTTCACAGAGAGGGTCACAAATGAGCTTTTCAGCAGCAAACACTCAAAATGGGATAAAAAGTACCCCATGTGTACAATTAAATATACTGCTGTATTTTTTATTTTGTGGGCCTATATTTCAGCTGGAGGTCCTGGACATCTTGTTTAGACACATGGCATCATGCATTCTATTAAATAACATCAGATAAAAAAAATAATAAGTGACTGACTCTGTTAGAAATCTTATAATGGGCCATGTTTGGATCTTCCAACCGTTCAATAATCCAAACACAAACCTAAAAAACAACACAAAAAATGGGTCACTGAGCACAAAACCAAGCTTCTGCTATGGCCATTCCAGTCCTCTGACCTGAATCCTGTAGAAAATGAGTGAGGTGAACTGAAGAGAAGAAGCACAAACATGGAGCTGGGAATCTAAATTGTCTGGAGTGATTCTGGATGAAGGAATGGTCTCTTATCTCTTGTAAGATGTTCTCTAACCTCATCAGGCATTATAGGAGAAAATTTACTTAAATGTTTTTATTTATTTATTATTATTTATTTAAATTCAAAAGTATTGAATAAAAGAGTGCCGTTAATTGTGGCCAATGTGTATTACAGAAAAACATTTATATCATAATGATATCCATTTTAAAATCTTATAATCTAATGAAAGGTTAGATTTTTGTGATGTTTTTAAATAAAATATTAAAAGGATTAGCAATGCAGATTAATTTTCATAGCCTTCTTTGCTCATATTCACCAAGGGTGCTGATTATTTTGGCCATGACTGTATAGATATATATAATATATATATATATATACTGTATATACAGGTATATATCAAATGAAAGCTCTTAATGAGCTCTTTCTACTGGCAAAAGTCATCCATGAGTGTACAATTTTTTATTATAAATAATTGAAACCAGTACACTAAGTCAGATCAAACTGTGGTAAAAAGTTTTGTTTTGGCTCTCCTGTAAAGTTGGTGAAATATGCTTTCATGGTTCTCACTCCTCGTTATACTGTCTGGAAAATTATCTCAAACAACAAAGTCCAGTTGAGATTTTCTTCACAATGTAGACAGCTTCAATGATTATAAAGGGTTTTTTTGAGAGTTTTAACTTACGGTATTCTTTGATAATTTAGGCCTAAATGTTCTTTGTTCACTTTCTGTATGTAATTAAAATCCGCTGTTTGAATAACAGTGGGATTTAAAGCATAACTTAAATTGTGGTCAAATTAAATGCATATTCAGTATTAATACAAATATTTTATGACATGAAACCCATATCTGGTATTTGCCTAAAAAGAAGGGGTTGTGATGTGCACAGATATAAGGCCACATTTATCTACACGATGCATGGACTACTGACGTGCAGAACAAATGAGCAGCTGGGCAGTTGTCCTTGTCCTATATGCATAAATCCACCACTGGGAAATTATAGTTTATCTTTCTTTTATAAATTAAATATATTCCAACTTCTCATTCCTCAAATTTCCACATTACCAAGTATAATCTTAATTTATTGAATCATGATATTTGCTTTCAGTGCTCTAATTTGATTTATCAGTGGTCTGATATTTCGCATTACAGCACCAGGGCATTAACTGTTTGTATTCCTTCTCTTGTCTGTGTTCACAATGAGGAAAATGTTTCTGCAGCCAAGATAAAGTAAAAAAAAATACAAAAATATAATAAAACACAGAGAGCTTCCCTGTGTCTGAATATGCCTACATTCGCATAGTGTGCAAAAAACAGTAAGTGAAAAGTAGTGTGTTCGAATTCATAGTATTCATAAAACGGTAGGTCAAAACTACCTGGAAAAGTTCAGAAATGTGCATCCAGTGGACACTAGGCCATCCCGTGAGGTGATGGTGGTAGGAGCACAACAATGACAACATGACAAATTACATGGCATACGTTCCTACCATGTAGAACAGTGGTCTCAAACTCAATTCCTGTAGGGACACTCTGCAGAGTTTAGCTCCAACCAGCTCCAACTCACAACTGCTAAACATTTTCTATTAATCCTGAAGACCTTGATTAGCTGGATCGGGTGTGTTTGATTAGGGTTGGAGCTAAACTGTGCAGAGCTGTGGCCCTCCAGGAACTGAGTTTGAGATCAATGGTACAGAACAATAAAAAAGTACCTACTCAAAGAGTATGTGATTTCAAATGTAGCCATAGGGTTTTCTATGGCTTCAGGTTAATTCTTTCTTAAATTGGAGGAAATAGAAGTGACATGCAAAGATTAATGTTTTGGGCTGTGTCCGAAATTTCCCCTCCTTTATGATTATACAGTGCACTTTTTGTCGAAAGCATAGTAGACATTCAAGTTTACTCGTTCAATTCCATACTGCACCTAAATGAGTGTACAGCGATGTACACTTAACCGCTAGGCACTAGAGAATATATGCACTTTCAGCATTTTGCCAAATTAATTCCAGAATCTCCAGAAGACAGCGTTCAAAGCACTTCCACCATACTCATTGTCTGAATTTGCTTATTCATTTCCATTCACTTATTCTGTGGACTATATTAGAGGAGTAGGGAACATTAAAGATTTATGAGGTGACAGCCCTGACATCTTTTGTGACAATTTTGATTCAATTATTGTGTCGATTACTTGTTGAACTGTATAAATAGCTAATCCAAATAAAAGGGTGTGCATGTAGCCTATATATAAATATAAATAATTATGTAATTCTGATTAAATTATGTCTATACTTCAGGTGTGTTCACACCATGTTGAAATTACCGTAATTATGAGATTCCATCTTGTAAAAAAGAATTCACGTCCTCATAGAACTTATAATTACACCTGATAAACTGGGAATGTTCTGAGAGCAATGACTTGTATCACCTGACCCCCCGCAGATTCAGCCTATTTAGGCTTTGATAGTTTTGCCAAGTCGAGTAGAATGTCTTACGTGTTGTCATCTCAACATGGCGTGGATGCAGCATTCCAGTTTGATCAAATCTCAAATCTAAATTCTAAACAAACTAACTAACCACAGTAAAGTTAAAATGTTGAGATGATCAAATAAATCCGCTGGATGTTTGAGACACAGCCTATCATTCAGTCTTCATGTAGACTTTCTCTGTTTCTTTTTGCTGAATAAAAGGTTCCAGCTTGTCAGCACCCATTAATACTGCCCCTTCCACCTCCTCATTCCTGAACAGGTGTCCTCTTCCCAGATGAAAATATACAGTAATTCTCCTGGGAGAGCCAGAAAGCAGAAAGACAGTCACACAGCCCTGCAAAAAAAACAACAACGATAGAAGCCCAATAGAAATAATCACATAAATTCTAATGGTTTCCATTAAAATACCATTATGAACCATTCACTTTTTCCAGTAAAACCATTACAAAATTCCTTTTTGTAGTGTGTTTTGGGCACTTTTCCAATAGGATTTAACATCCCACCAATAGAATCCATCACATACATTAGACACCATTATAGTTTCCATTAAAACCAATACAATTTCCATAAAAAACATTAAATCCATTACATTTTCTATTGTGTTTTGGGCAGGGTTCTATTGGGTTTTTTTTCAGCAGGGAGTGACCCTTCAAAGGTGCACCTTGCAAATGTTCTCAATTTTTATTACTTTTTGGGACTTACCGCACACAGAGAGGCACATATTTTCAATGTCAAGCCAAGCTAGGCATCTCATTCTTTCCTCTGAATGTGACCCTGGCTGTGAAGAATGAGATTTGTGGACTCAAGAGGGCATGCAACTTTGGTAAAGCTGGAACAGAAAGTTTGATGCAGAATAATAACCACTGCAGAGAGGGGGAAATATGAGAATATAAGGTCATGAGAGGAGAGATAACTGAAACTTCGATAAGTGAGTGATCCAGTCACTCTAATCAGAGACTATTTCTGACCAAAAGCCAAGCAATTACAAAGGCACATTGTATTTAAGCCTAGAGACACACGTTAATAAACACACACACACACACACACACACACACACACACACACACACACACACACACACACACACACACACACACACACACACACACACACACACACACACACACACACACACACTCACACACACACACACACACACACACACATGTTGGTTTCTATGGTTTACGGGACTTTCCATAGCGTAATGGTTTTTACTGTACACAACAAGTGCTATTGTCCTACACCTACCCTACACCTAAACTTAGCCCTCACAGGAGACGGTGCATTTCTATTTCCCTCAAAAAACTCACTCTGTATTATTTATAAGCGTTTTAATTTATGGGGACACTGAAAATGTCCTCATAAATCACCTTCTCCTTGTAATACCTATGTCATACCCATGTCAACAACAAATTTGTGTCCTCATAACCACATAAACATGCCCACACACACACACACACACACACACACACACACACACACACACACACACACACACACACACACACACACACACACACACACACACACACACACACACACACACACACACACACACACACACACACACACATCCTTATCCAGATTATAAAAGATGTCAACTGAACTTTCTAAGTTCTTTCCTTATTTATTTGCTTTGTCTTTTCTCCCTGTTTTACCTAATGAGAAATCCCTGACACAGTCTACAGTGGCAGCAAAGGCTGATCACATTTCTTTTTAGATAGCAGAAATGTGTACCAAAAGCTCTAAAACCTCCTCAAAAGCTTCTTTGTTAAAGTCAGGCAGGACTGACTAAAGGTCTACCACAGTCCAACAGTCCACTGTTGCCATCTAGTGTTAAATCATACACATAGAACATGGAATAGATATTATCAACCATGCAGGGGAATTAATTAATCTTGTTCCAAACACAGGGTTACATGCTACATACTATAGTATTATGAAACTTTAGCATGCAATTGATATGATATTTTATAAATGGTCTGAATATATTTTTCTTCAAGCAGATGGCCTCAGCAAACTTCCAAGAGGCATCAAGATGACTTAAAATTATGATTTAAAATAAACAAAACAAGCATTAAAATAATGTTTCTTGTTTTTTTTACTCAATAACAAGTCAAGCTCTCTTTCTCTCTCTTTAACCCTTATCCAGTAAATTATAAACAACTGGAAATGTCACAAGGCCTTTGAATAATGTTGTGAACAAAGGGGGTCTTAGACTCAAAAAAGGTTGAGAAGCACTGTGCTAGAGCCTGAATTTGAACACAAATTCTTAACACAACAGCTGTGTTATAAATGCATCAGTTTCCTCGTCGTTCCCTCAGTTTCTCTCAATGGCCACAGCTGTGGTCTAATCAAACTAATCTCTCATGAAAATGGCGCTTTTGTTTCCTCTCCCCACCCACTGCAGACATCCTCACTCACTCTGTTCCTCCCAGATCCCTATCTCACTGGCTTTTTGTTGTTATACCCCTAATATAGGTCATTTTCAGTTTGCCTATAACACTCTTCTGCCTATTCTCTTTCCTCTGTTTTTTTGTTGTGATGCCATCTTTCACTTCAGCCAGGTGGCAGCAGTAACACCACTGAGATGAATGTCTCAGTTGTTAATTCACACCAAGTATATGAACATGTACTGTCTTCCTCTGGTTGCGTAATTTGATACGTATTGGTCAGAATGTATTTTTAGGTAGTCATTTGATGCTGGGTCAGTCATAAAGACCATGAATCATGTCGTGTTTTCAGAGAAATGCTTTTTAAGGAGGGGTTTGACAAGCGGAGACATAGCAAACTACATTGTTTATTTCATGAATAAAGTTTAGAGAATGTGCTCTTTAAATCTACACAGGACAGTGTCAAACGATCCAGACTCCTGACGGAAAAACAGATATTGCACATTTTAGATTACTCAGGACTGAATGTGCCTGAACTCTCACCTTGAGCTTTTGTCTGGGTGACTGCTTTTGGAAATCGAGAAATAAAAAAACATGCTTATTTTGAGTCATTTTACCTCCCTCCTTTTCATCTAAGCTCACACAATAATTTCACCTTTTATAATAAAACTATTCATCTTACACAACAATGAGTAAAATGACAAGTGTTTAATTCCACAAGGTGGTTCTGACATGATTTATTGGGTTTTTAGCTGTTTCTCTAGTATTAACCCTTCTTAGGGGATTATTACAAGTTCAAACAAGAATCAAGTCAAATGCAGCACATGCAGCTTTACCCACTTAACCCTCACACACCTACTACAAAGGGATTGTAAAATGCTGAGACCAGCAGGATTGCAAGAGTACACATACAAAGCTGCTCTAGGTTTATTAGCACATGATATTACAATTCAGTAGCAAATCAATTATAATAATGATGATGATAATAATAATAATTACTTATCAAGTAATAATGTCTTAAAGTATTCAGTTATTCAAATACATGTACATATGTCTGCGTGTGAATGCATGTATGAGAAAAACTGTGTCACCGCATGCAGTGGGTTTACTGGACTGTAAGATCCAGACACAGTATTTTGAATAATTCATTGTCTTCATGCCACTTGTAAAACGCCAGTAGAGGTATGTCGCCTCTATAATCAGCCTACAGCATTCTAACAACATTCCACTTTTTATTATTATTTGTGTTTGTTTTTTGTTTTTGTATTTTAATAAATGATGGAAGACTTGTCCTGTAGCCTACTTCTTAAAGCCTCTCTCAGTAAGTTTTGACTTAATTTGAAACGTCAAATTGGCATACCACTCTCCATTTGTCATAATTGCAAGAGTAAGCTAGAATATTATTTTAAATTAAACTGTTTAGCTCACTTTGTTTTGTCCCAATAGTTTCAGTGGTTTTGGACTAGATGCATTACAATTGTTTAATCCTGCTTCTTCAGTAATGTTGTTTGTTTATCTTTTGTTGCTTTTTGTTTGTTTTCATACCACACATTCACATTTGGGGCTTTTCAGATTCAATCACAGTAAATTGTCGTATGATATTGGCGGTTCATTATTAGTAACTCAGTCAACTGTTTGTAAGGCCAGTCTCGTGATGTCAATTTGGTAGCGCCCATGAGGGGAACGAGCCCATGAATAATACAGCTTTTTTCTAAAAGACTGGTTTGTCTGGAAGTCACAGAGTGTCCACACAAACAGACGATAACGTTCTGTGTATTTTCAGCGTGCTAAACAGTTATGTCTTCTACCACTTTAAATGCTCAAAGCTGGGTGGATTTTGATGGCATTTTAATGTTTTTCTATCAACTAGGGGAAGCATTCAATCTGAAAGTGATTCAAACACATTATTTATTTAAGTGTAAAACTTTTAATTTAGCATTATTTCTGTGTATACCTTTAACTGTTTTTTACCTTTAACAAAGTGAAAAGTTCTGGGTTAGCTAGATCCTTCTTTGACAGTCACGAGGAACAAATATTGTTCCCCTCATACACTTCCTGATCAACAAAGCACTAAAAAGGCTACTGATGAGTACCCAAAATATAGCAGACATAGTTTTAACAGAGTGCAAAAGTGTCACTTGTAGAAGGCACTGTCAAAAAACTTGTTTTTTATTGCTCACTTATTTTAGCAACTTATTGAAATAACCGGATTATCTGGTTGTATTTAGGCTGAAGTGAAGGATGGTGAACGTATTAGCAGCGTTAGAGACAGCTAGGGGAGGGAAAGGAAGAGAGAGACAGGTTGAGGGAGAGAGAGAGAGAGAGAGAGGAAGGACAGCCGTGGCTCAGAGGGGGTTACATAAACATCACTCGGGTGAGGGAAGCAGAGTAGGAAGAGATAGGAGGGGAAAAGGAAGGACAAAAAATAAGGAAAGAAGGGGGACACTGCACTGTTTGTTTTCGTTTTTATTGCTTTGTATTAGAGGGGGGAAAAGTCTGCCTTTCTCTTTAAATGAACGGATAAATCTTTTTAAACGGCTTCCATCTTTATTTGAGGTAAAACAGTTGGCCACGAGGAAGACGCTGGAGTTTGAAGTGATTTGAGCATTTGTGGCTTATACTTTCTAAAGCAAAGGGAGACACGCGGTTTGCAGTCTAAGTGCTTAGCGATTTGATAGGTTGTGACAAGCGAAACCAACGTCCACATATAGAAGTAACTTTATGATTTTTTTTTTTTTTGCGATACTTATTTAGAGACATTAAATTGTTATTTTAATCTATAATAATACTTTACAATATTTTTTATTTGTTGTATTTATGAAAAAAATAAAAAATAAAAAATGCAGCCTTTGCGAGCATAATATACTTATATCAAATAATGACAAAAAATGATATCGACTGCAAACTTTTGAATGGCAGTACACATAACTCGTAACAATACCCAGAGTAATTTCTCTGCATGTGTCTCAAAGGATTCTCTGTTGTTTACAGACTGTTTTCATTTATGAGGTCAGTACACTCCCTTTAAGTAAACACCGCTTTCTCAGAAAAAATATGAATCATTCAGCTGATTAATTATGCAACACATTACCTACCAACCTTTTTTCATATTTTAAAGATTCATATCTCATGATTTGTCACGTTTTGACATGGAAACTTTTGCTTTTTTTAATTTATTTAGTTTTTTAACTTTCAATTTTGATAAATGTGAATTTATAATTACTGCTGACATATACATTATAATATTAGATGCACTTCCTCATAATCATATCATGCCCTGTGTTTACATTCACATGGTGCATCCTAAAGAGTAGAAGCAGCTTCTGTTTTTTTCTTCTAGACCTTTTGGCTAAGGGTCAAGAAACATGAGTTGTTACAGTTAATTAATGATTTTAAAGGCAATGTATTTAGCTAGAAGCCAAAATGTATATTAAACAGATATAGCAGTATAAATTTAATTTACAATGCAGTAGCACAATATTTGTGCACTTACTAAATTCTTAAAAGTACGGACTTTCCCATCACCAGTGTAGTATCTGATTTGTTCTCAGTGAGAGTGTGGATTTGCCTGCAGCCATTGTCTTCATTTGCTCAACATCTAATTTGACATTGTACCGTTTACATAACTGTATATTTACATACCCACTAATCACAGAATCTAATTACAGAGAGGGAGAGGTGAGTATACACACTAATTCCTGATGCCTTACTATCCTCACTGTAACCTAAGAGTTAGCAAACTCTCAAATTATCTCAATAAAATCATCTTGTGTTATAAATGATCTACATTTATGTTCCTTTCTTGAAAAGTGAACCACAAACCATTTTAAATGGTCCTCAGTTATGAACCTAGAGAGGCTTATTTATCTGAACATCCGCAAAAGGATGTCTTTGGTTCTTGCATTTTCCGTTGGTCACTCAGTGATCGTTATGTAAAAGGGCTCTGATCTGGCTGGAAATAGCTTTGTCTTTTGTACACAGCCTAATTCAAGAGCAGAGGATTCAGCAAAGTGAACCAAGACTGCAACAGACAGACTGTCTGGCTCTTTAGCTTCTTTATAATCCAGTTAAGTAATTCTGTGTTACTGTTGAAAGTTACTGTATATTGAAGCCAATAGTGATATAGTGAACTATACTTTCATATTATCCATGGGTCACAACGGTTGACCACACAACCATTTTGTGCAGTGGAATAGTTGATCAAAAGTTTCTCCCCAGATTAGTTTTTTTTATTTATAAAAAAAAGTTGATATCTTTAGCATGCTTTAAACAGAACAGTACAAATTCAAAGGATGTCTTTAACCATTACAGCAGATTCTTGCTTTTATTTTGTCACCTGATGTGTGTTGAGTTTGTGATTGTACATGTGACAAATGTGTTTAGAGAGCTGGAGGGGGCATGCAAAACTGCCTTCAGCTTGCCATTAGACCTCTAAATGAAGAAATAAAAAAAATCTCCTATCAGTTCTCATTCCTTAAACATTCAGACCAATCTCTACAACGCAAACGCACCTGCATGGCCTGGGCTGTAACTGTGACATCACCAGCCATATATTAGGTCAATGGGTGTAGTCACAGCAATATATACCCTTCAGTCTTTTAATGATACCGAAACACTTTCATTAGTCTAAAGGGTTTCGTGTTAATTAACGGTAGAAACCTGTACTTACAGAAACTAGAGCAGCGGAGCACAGTGACAGTTTCGTATTTCCCTCTTTGATTTCTAGCTTCATGTAAAGGCTGGATTATGCAGAAGTGGATGTTTCTTTTCAGCATTTGTCGGCCATATTTGCTGTTAATAAAAACGCTTGTTAATGGAAATGCCCTGTTTTGGAAGTACAGTACTTGGTGGAATTGTGGGTGACTTATAGTGAATTGGACTTTCAATCAAATATGAATAAAATACACATGCGAGCACACCCTTGCAGGCGCCCAGACTGAATATCCTAAAGTGCTCTAATCTAGGGAATATGATGAACGCTTGCCTGCTTTATTCCGCTCCAGAATCAACAGACGGGAGAAAGAGAGAGAAGCTAGCAGGTGTTGCCCTGTTGGTGTTTCTCTTATCACCTCTGTCTTTTCTCTCTTTTCCCCTCCAACATGTTCTATCTTTAGAAAGAATGACCACATAGCGAGATTTATAAAGACTAAAGCTCACCTCTTTGTGCACTGTATTTGATTCGAGGTCTCATGATATTTTGTAAAATAGCGTACATCAGTTCTGTTTTTAAGCCTGTTTATTTAACACAGAACTTTTATTTTCAGTACATCAGTTCAAAAATATTTAGCCTGTTTATTTAACACAGAACTAGTGAGATTCAGCCCTGAAATCAGCCAAAAATATTTATTTACCAAAATTATCTTCATGTTGTTGGTTGAGATTGGAAATCTAATGATTTGTTTTTATTTTAATATGTATTTTAATATTTACCAAACACATCTTCATGTTGTTGGAAAATCTGGGTAACAGCTAATGATTTGTTTTTATTTTAAATGAAATACATTGCTTGGAAACAGAAAACAAGCTATTCAGTTTAAAACATCACAGGAAATCATAGGTGTTTAACAGCTTTGAAATACATATTATGGAAACAGAAAACACAGAAAAATGGTTTTATGTTTAAAACATCACACATAGGTGTTTAAAGTGTATAATCTTATAAAGATCACAGAAAAATGTTTCTATTGAAACAAGAAGTTGGGTTTTCAGGACTTATCTATATTGTTTGGCCACTATGTTTTGTTATGAAACAAGAAGTTGGGACAGGACTGGATTTGATTAATGTTATAATGGCCACTATGTTTTGTTAATCTGGATTTGATTAATGTTATAACTATAGTGTGTGGAATCTGTACATAGTGTGTGGAGATTTATCAGAGAATGATTAGTTAGAACGGTCTAGCCTATCTTTAGGACGGGCCTATCTTTGAGGAGAGTTTTACTTTTGCATATTAAATAATTATGATATAAACAAAGTGTTTAAACTGTGCATGGAGTACCTGGATATGACAGACTGGTGTTTTAAATTGAATTTCAAATGTATGATTATTTCTTCCACACATTACGCATAAGTGAGCTATTTCATGTGAATGTGCGAGATTCATGAACTTTTATAGGTAAATAGCTAAAGTATAAAAAGTGCAGTAAATGTTTTAAAAGTGTGCTAAAAAAAAACATGGTCATGTTCATGTTATGTTCATGGTTATGCAAGTAGTGTATTAAATGAATATGGAAACGTTTACGAGTTTGCAGTACTTTTGTACAGCTGGAAGTGGGTGACACCGGAAGCTTCACATTTATGCTAAGTCTGGCTACATCCTCTCTTATGTTAAAAACTGTTGCTAAAAATATGGAATTCTACTTTAGAGATAATTCTATATTTACTCACCACACTCCAGTGCTGAATAATCAGACATTGACTTATCCTGAAAGAGAGGATGCCAGAGAGTCTAAATGATTTCCATTCAGATTAAGGGAGATGAATTTACACTGAGCCAAAATATATTGCTTGCTTTTTAGCAGTCTTAAATCTCTAACAGTTCTGTGGGGTTGTCAGTTGATTAAGCTTATGGACTGATTGTGATTTCTTTCATTGTGTGAGGTCATTATGGTTTATCTTAATTAGGCTTATCTGCTTGTCACAAACTCAACAATCCCTCCAATCACTGCTAGTTCTTACATTTTTCTTTCTGTCACAACAGACTCTCTCAGTCCATCTGGATTCTTTTCTCTAATGGCTGTTTGTGATTCTTTTCTTCATTTTTTCAAGAATGAAGTGGAAGGTCAGATGTGTAGTGACCTGTTGATTTTGTGTTTGTGTTGTTAAGATGAGCTGCAGTATCTCTATGGGAACAGCTCCCATATGAGTTGGTCTCTTGTATAAAGCATGCTCTCCCTCCCTAGAGGTCATGGTATTTGCTGCTACATAATGTGAACATTCTGAGACACTCTGAGTTTGTTTACAATAATTCATTAATTTAATTTCCATATAGGGGTGTAACGGTACACAAACATGATGGTTTGGTATGCACTGTGTGTGTGTGTGTGTGTGTGTGTGTGTGTGTGTGTGTGTGTGTGTTGTGTGTGTGTGTGTGTGTGTGAAGCAATGGCTTCCTGAAGAAATAACTTTTTCTTTTAAATAAATTAAATTACAATAAAAATTTTCATAGGCATAAATATCTACCTCAGCTTCTGCTCTAAACTATAGCTAGCCCTTTTACATTGGTTACTTACAATTAACAACAGAGCCCAAACTTAAATTAAATTAGGCTACAATTTATTTGTAACTATAATAATCAACACTCAAATCAAACATTTGTATGCAAACATGTAATTTACACACAAAGCAGTTTTTAAATTAACTTCTAAATTATACAATTTCTATTTGTTGTTTAAATCTATTAATTTGGCTGTCTTGTTTTATAAAAGATTTATTTAAACATACATTAATTAAGACATCACTCACAGGTAATGTAAAATATAATGAAGTATAGCTAATATTTCTCAAAATGCTCTAGACTTAATTTCTCCAGCAAATAAGGAGCTGTAGACACTGATGACTTGCCTTTTTTCAAGAACAATTTGCCTTATTAAATGATCTATTGTTTATAAGCTGTTTTCCTTCTGGGGACTGGAATGAAAGAATGTTGATCAA
This sequence comes from Ptychobarbus kaznakovi, assembly GCA_027422405.1. Taxonomy (NCBI): domain Eukaryota; kingdom Metazoa; phylum Chordata; class Actinopteri; order Cypriniformes; family Cyprinidae; genus Ptychobarbus; species Ptychobarbus kaznakovi. The sequence goes on along the minus strand of CM049798.1, from coordinate 25,619,784 downwards.
AACTGATAATTAAGTAATATTTAGCTTAATGTGTTTTGGAGCTGGCACCTTGGCTGGTTTAGGCCTGTCGTGGATAAATAAATATGACAAAACCACCAATAGGCAAATGATTTATTGAATCATTCAAATCAAACGATTCATTCGAAACTATTCAATTAGAAACAAAACAAGTGAGTCCATCGGAATGGACCTTTAAATCCAGCTCACTTGATTCGTTCAAAAACAGATTAATTCAAGAAAACACTGTCGCTCTGCACTGTTGTATACAATTAATGGCCTAGCACATTTGTGCTCATGCACGTGCAAAACATTGCTTGTAAAAACAAAAATTGTAATATAATTATAAGGGCATTATAACTGCACTTGAATAGGTCTCGGTCTCGGAGTGAATATATGTATCGGACATGACATAGGCTACTCAATAATGTCAGCTCTCCTATTGTCTCTAAGTCTCTGTCACTCATACAGCATAATAACATTGTCAGGGTAATGTCTTTAATCAAGGAAAAGTCATACCTTCTGTTGTCGTCTTTTTAAAGAGCTTGAAAAATTGCGCTTGAACCATTTTGCAAGAAAAATGACGAAGACTTGCTTCAACTTGTGCGCAGCTTGTTACAGTACCAAGTTGTGATTAGCCAATGGCTGCTATTTACTTCATAAATTATCATAAGTAAATAATTTTTACATTTTAATGATACATAATTTACATAATACACATTAATGATCCAAAGGGGGTGGTATTTTTATAGAGGGCATGCTTTTTGTCATTTTTTTTCAACCAGGGGGATTCCATCCCTCCTCAATTCGAGCCCTGATTACACCCCTATTTAACACTCTACAATATAAGCTACTTGTGTAATATATAATGATATAAACTATTTTTAAAGAAAAGACCAACACAAGATAGGTTCCTTTCTCTTTATAGCATTGCTGTTGTTTTAATAAAGGTAAACATTTGATAATTTTTTTTTGTTCTAATGAAAGGAAAAAGGCCTGCTTACTCCTGTGTGCATTTGTCAGTGTTTTATCTGCTGATAAGCCCCCAGTGTGTGATGAGAGTCGGCGGGTGTGTGGAAATACTCCCCCACCCCTCACTGGCCCACTTCAGCCCAGTCAGAGGCCTCTCTCCTGGGGCGGCATGTGTCCCTAGTCCTCCTCTCCCAGCTTTCTGTCAGGCCTCTCTCCTGGGGCGGCACCATGTGTCCCCTAGTCTGTCTCCTCAGAATGCAGCCAGCTTTCTGAATAAATCAATAGCACCATTGCTGTCTGTCATACAGTGTTTACATGCAGCCAGCTAGATCTGAGAATAAATCAATAGTAAAGCGAGCTGTTTGAGGTGGAGAGTTAACGATTCAGACTAGATCAGAGCAGAAGTTAGTAAAGCGAGCTGTTTAAGGTGGAGAGTTAAACGATTCTTGAGACCTCAAATTTCCCACTGTAGGTTTAGACTTCACCTTGAGTTATAATACTTATCTCTCCCAATAGTATGTATTATTAGATGAATGGAGTGAAATGGCATTTGCTGAGCACAGCTTTCTTTTATTCTTTCTTTGGACAATAGTATGTATATTAGATGAATGGAGTGAAATGGCAAAAATTTGCTGAGCATGCTGCTTTAGCTTTCTTTGCAAACTAGTATTCTTTCTTTGGACAATTATTTTAGTTGTACAAAAATAGCTGCTGGTTTGTAGATGTTGCAAACAAATAGTTTTGATACATTTTTAGAGCCTGCATACTGGTTTGTAGAGTTTTATCATTTAGTTTTGTATACTGTTACTTTTTATCTTCTGGTTATTTACCCATTGACCTTAATCAGGTTCGAAATCTTCTGGTTATTAACCATTACCTTAATCAGTTGAAAGCGAACTGATTTTACACAGATTAGAGCGAAGCTGAAATGCACTGTGAAACTTTCAAAACTGTTTTATGACGTTTTGGTGTACAGAGTTAACAATATTAGTTGACCGCACTTAATTCCTTATGTTGTTAAACTAAAGGGTTTAATGAATAAGAATATTACGTTCTTTTGATTGCAACTTATTTTGTTTAGGTTGCATACAATTATTAATTCAGAATTAATTATTCTATCGAATCAACTGTGAATTAAATATGATGCTACCATTACTAAGGGGTCTTTTTAAATGTTATAGGGTTTAATGTTCTATAATATTTTCCCCTCTCATAAGAACTCAAAAACACATTCACAGGAACTCCTCTGTGTCTTGTTCCTTTGTAGCTTACTTCCATGTTGAAAAATAAAGCCAATTGACCCCCCCCCCCCCCCCCCCCAATTTATTTTGTTTATTTGTCTCCTGGGTTGACCATATAAATAATGGGTAAATAGATTTATCAATAAATTACCAGAATTTCCTGTTTCCTGTCTTAATTATTCTCCATTGGTCTTATCATCATGGGTTTAATAAACTCAGAACCTCTTTCTTGTGAACTGTGCCAAACTCTGTTTTGGACAATTCAACTCACCTGGCACTTGGTTATGGTGATATTGTTTATTTTGTAACCCCTTTAATCTAACTCATATTTTTTGTGATAAAATTACTATATATATTTTGGTTTATTTATATACAGTACAACATACAAAATTAAACAGAAAAAACCACTAATTTTCCATTTTTTGGTTTACCTCAATTGCTTAATATAGATTAAACATAGTTTTTCAACGAAAAGTCTTAAAACTACTTTTAGTCATTACTTTTAATCAAAAACAAAATTTATTTTGGTACTATTTTAAATTTTTAATTGTCATCAATTATTTTCTCTTTCCATTTAAGCTAATGAGAAATTTGAAGATTCCTAAATGTGAATTTTTGTTGTTTCTTGATCTAATATCTAAGAGCCTGCAATTGTACCGTGTAGTCTCCCCATTCTATAATCTTGGGGAAATCCCACGCTTCCCTGATTGGTCTCATGCAAAGTCTTGCTTCTCTGTGCCGGATAGCTTTCTTTTCAGAGAGTTCCGCCCCTCGCCCCTCCCATTTCTTTAAATGAGAAAAAAACAGCAGGACAGAGGTCGAGCAGCCCTGCTTTCAATGCCCGCGTGCCTCAAACAGAGAGAGATTCGCCACTCTTCCCATCTTGCGAGCAACATGATCTCGTTTAGCGAATTGGATGACAGCCTTTCTCTGGTTTCAGAACGGAAGAGTTATTGGGCTATAACTTCTTGTCTTAAAAAGACTGAAGAGCCTTGCGGCATGACGAAGGTTCCTTTGTTTGAGGAGCCAGAGCAGCTAGTGGTTTCTCCCAGATGTCAGTCCCCCTTCTTCCCCAATCCACGAAGAGTCACGAAATCATGGCGCACACCCCCTTTCGATAGTTTTGGTTATGTGTCTGTGGCTCAATGAGAGGGCGTCATGCCATCTTGCCCCAAGACCCCGGCCCAAGATCGCCTTGGACCGTCAGAAGTTTATCCAGAAAGAGGACACATACCGCCAGTATGTGCCTTTACTCAGTGCTGGGTGCATAGTGTGTTTTTGGTACGGGCCCCACACATCATCAAAAAGAGGAACTCTCTTTCTGATTATGCAGCCAGTCTGTACAGCCGTTTCAACCTTTTGCCACATGGGCCGTGGCCTGGCAGGCCATCCCCGGTGTGTCAGAGTGGGTAATGACTACGGTAAGATAAGGTTACACTCTCCAGTTCGCTCGAAGACCACCGCGCTTCCGCGGTGTGCTCGCCACCACAGTGCGCAGTAGGGATGGGCGATATATTGCATGCGATATGCATGCGCATCTCGTCAGTAAAGCCGGTTCCTTGATTAGCGCTAAATCTCCATCACCTGTTTTCAAATGGAGCGGTATTTAATACACGGAGCCGTAGTTCACAGACAAGCTACGCATATATCGACTGATATATCACCTTCGATATGAACGCGATATTGCATAGCTTCCGTCTTGCTCATGCATATCGCATGAGATATATCACCCATCCCTAGTGCGCAGCGAGGACGCTCAAGTCCTCCGCGCAGAGGTGATGAATCTGCTGGAAAAAGGAGCCATAGAAATCGTTCCTCCAGCCCAGAGTGAGTCAGGCTTCTACAGCCGCTACTTCCTCTCCCCCAAAAAAGACAGTGGCCTGCAACCTATTCTAGATCTCAAACTCCTGAATTACGCCCTGATGAAAAGGTCATTCAGGATGATCACTTGGAACACAGATCACACAGATCCTCGCGCAAATATGTCCATGGGACTGGTTCATGTCGCTGGATCTGAAAGACGCGTACTTTCGCTTCCAGGTAGCCCCACATTCAATTCAATTCAATTCAATTTAAGATTATTTAAGATACAATCGTTGCAAAGCAACTTCACAGGAAATTAAGTTTCTAAAATAGATTTACATTGTAGATACTCAATATAATTAACTTATGGCAAAATTTGGTTGATTCAGTATAATCACTGATGGTTGGCTTCATCTGAGGTCCTCCGAGGGGTTGTCATCATCTCTTCTCAGTTGTTTGGTCATATCAGATTATTTAAGGGTTGGATCCAGACTGAAGCTTGTGTGATTCCTAGTTACCACGGGATGTTAATCCCATGGCAGAAACAGAGAAACAAATAAAGACAATTAGCATAGCTGTTGTTCCATCCAGGAACAACCCTGGATGAAAATATCTGTTCAACCCAAGCTAAAGCATAATAATTTGCATTTGATCAGATATACCTGTAGTACAAGATTGTGAGATGCATTATATGAATGCTTGGCTAAAGAGATGTGTCTTTAATCTAGATTTAAATAGAAAGAGTGTGTCTGGACCCCGAACGTTATCAGGAAGGCTATTCCAGAGTTTGGGAGCCAAATATGAAAAAGTTCTACCTCCTTTAGTGGACTTTGCTATCCTAGGTACAACCAAGAGTCCAGAGTTTTACGAACTTAGGGAGCGGGTTGGATTGTAGTGTGATAGAAGACTAGTTAGGTACGCAGGAGCTAAATCATTTAGGGCCTTATAGGCAAGTAATACTATTTTGTAACTGATATGGAACTTAATAGGTAGCCAGTACAGAGACTGTAAAATTGGAGTAATATGATCATATTTTCTTGACATAGTAAGGACTCTAGCCGCAGCATTTTGTACTATCTGTAGCTTGTTTATTGAAGATGCAGGACAACCACCTAGCAGTGCATTACAATAGTCCAGTCTAGAGGTCATGAATGCATGAACTAACTTTTCTGCATCAGAAACAGTTAACATGTTCCGTAGCTTGGCAATGTTTCTAAGATGGAAGAATGCTGTTTTTGTAACATGGGAAATATGATTTTCAAAAGATAGGTTGCTGTCTAATATAACACTCAGATTTTTGACTGTAGAGGAAGTAACAGTACATCTGTCTAGTTGCAAATTGTGATCCAAGAGATTCTTTGTACTGTTTTTAGGTCCAATAAGTAATATATATGTCTTATCTGAATTTAATAGAAGAAAATTATTGGTCATCCAATCTTTTACATTTTTAACACACTCCGTTAGCTTAGATAGTTTAGAAGTTTCATCTGGTCTTGTTGAGATATATAGTTGAGTGTCATCAGCATAAAAATGGAAACTAATCCCGTATTTTCTAATAATATTACCAAGGAGCAACATGTATAATGACAATAGCAGAGGACCTAGGACAGATTCTTGTGGTACTCCATACTTTACTGGTGATTAATTGAGATGACTCCCCGTTTAAATAAATAAAGTGGTAGCGATCGGACAGGTAGGATCTAAATCATCTTAGAGCCTGCCCTTGAATACCTGTATAGTTTTGTAATCGATCTATGAGTATGTCATGATCTATAGTGTCGAACGCAGCACTAAGATCAAGTAAAACTAGCAATGAGATGCAGCCTTGGTCTGACGCAAGAAGCAAGTCATTTGTAATTTTAACAAGTGCAGTTTCTGTGCTATGGCGGGGCCTAAAACCTGACTGAAATTCTGCATAGATATAAATTTTTTGCAAGAAGGAGTACAATTGAGCAGACACAACTTTTTCTAAAATTTTTGACATAAACGGAAGATTTGAAATGGGCCTGTAATTTGCCAGTTCACAAGGATCTAGTTTTGGTTTCTTAATAAGAGGCTTAATAACCGCCAGCTTGAATGGTTTTGGGACGTGACCTAAATATTACGAGGAGTTAATAATATTGAAAAGCGGTTATTCTGCTACAGGTAACAACTCTTTCAATAATTTAGTGGGTACAGGATCTAATAAACATGTTGTTGGTTTAGATGCAGTGATAAGTTTATTTAGCTCATCCTGTCCTATAGTTGTAAAGCAATGCAGTTTTTCTTTGGGTGCGATGAATGAAGCTGAAGTACTAGACGCTGTAGAATCTACATTTGTTATTGTATTTCTGATGTTATCTATTTTTTCAGTAAAGAAATTCATAAAGTCATTACTGTTAAACTGTGAGGGAATATTTAGATCGGTGACATCTGTTTATTTGTTAATCTAGCCATCACAGACGATTCTTGAGATTCGCATTCGAAGGGGTGGCATATCAATACACGGTCCTCCCGTTTGGGCTGTCTCTGGCTCCCCGCACTTTTACGCGATGCATGGATGTGGCTCTCTCCCCTCTGTGACAGATGGGGCTCAGGGTCAACTTTGCCAAGAGCATACTGTCACCCAGCCAGTGAGTTTCGTTCCTGGGCACAGTTATCGACTCAGTGCAGATGACAGCAACTGTCTCAACGGAGCGAGCCACGACAATTCAGCGCCACACGGCTTCCTTCGAGGAAGGGACCGCCCGTCTGCTCCCAGCTTTCCAGATAATGCTGAGCCTTATGGCAGCGGCTTCGCCGGTACTTCGGTTGGGTCTGCTTCACATGCAACCCATCCCGTTCTGGCTGAAGCAGAGGGTTCCATCCGTGGCTTGGCGTCACGGACGCCACTGCGTAACGGTGACTCGGGCCTGTGTATCAGCCCTGGCCTGTTGGAGAGACCTCTTCTGGCTAAAGCGAGGCGTGATCTTAGACATGGCGCACAGAAGGAAGGTTGTCACGACAGATGCTTCCAAACAAGGGTTGGAGAGCGCTGTGCAAAGGCAAACCGACCTTCGGTCTTTGGTCCGAGAGGGAGTCGGCCTGCACATCAACTGCCTAGAAATGCTAGCAGTGTGCCAGTGTGCAACACGATATACATTTGGACTGCTGTGTGTGTATTTGAGCGCTAAGAGCTGATCGCGTGCTGTATGAGAACTGAAGAAGTGGAGTATGCGCAAGAGAGAGCACTTCTATCAGCACGATTCCGCCTATCCCACCTTCACTAACTTTAAGTTAATCGACAACGAATTGTGAGACTCTCGGAAAAACAGGACATCTGGTCACCCTATCCCTAATCCTTCGGGTGCCGAGGCCATTGTTTCAGATCGCTAGTTCGCGTTTTGGTAGCCTCTTTGTCAACGAAATTAACACTGCAGCATTGCAAATGGAAGAATCTGTGGTTTTTATTTTGAATTACTTAAATTAATAACTTCAGTTTTTATCTTAAGACAGCTTAGTGTCATTAAGTTAAATTATTCAGCAAACCTTTCAATTGATATGTTTTAATGATAATTAAATGTATTTTGTGGCAGATTTTTTATACAGGCAATGAACAAAAAAGTGATTTGCTTCATCTTCTGCATGATAAATGAGTTATTAATGTTGGAAAATTAGCCTATTTTCAAAAATGGTGGCATGTTCCTTTAATATAATAGAATTGTTTCCTGACCTTTCCTATGTACATTTCTGTCCAATTTTGATTTCATTGTCATGATGATGTAGCCTAGCAACTTTTGCAAAATAAATCAATAATACCACAATAGCATGTGAGGTAACACAAGGAGGTCCAAAGCACTGTTTACATAGAGTAAGCTCTACTCGTGGGAACTGAGTATACACATAACACATACATTTATCTTTCCACTTCAAATGGATGATTTACAAAACTACATGCTTAACTGGAGCACTGGTCTAGTTTCTTTGTAAATGTTTCCATAGTTGTGATGTTTTGTATTTTTTTTTTTACAAGACTTGTACCACCCCCACCGACCACTGGTTATCTTTACCAGGAATATTGGAATATGTTTTAATTCATATCGATTTGCAACTTCTGTGCTAAGCTTGGAATTTTTTGTATTATTATATAATGCTCTTGTCACTGTTTTGGAGAAGGACATGTATGAACTGAAAGCATTTTGGCTAAGTTCAAGTAATTTCTGGCACCTCAAATGCCCCACTAGGGAACCCATATTGCAATCATTCTCATCCTCAGTAATGAAGACAGTTGTGTAATGTAGGTCAAAGCAGCGCTGAGTCCAAGACCCTTCTGCTCTCATAATGTCACATCAGATTCATGACTGCAAGAGACCTGTAGATGCTCATACACTTATATGCTGAATTATAAAGGTCACACGAACACACAGACACAACTCAGACACACATCCCCAGACATGAATACAGTCATCCATAAATTCAGGGTAGACATGTTCTGACTAAAGCAACTCAACGCACCTGCACATTGACCGAAACGTTGACTCACATGGACACAAAGCACTTAGTCTTAAGCTCAGACAGGCCACAGACCACCCACAGTTCAGTCACTCGCTGGCTGATGAATATTATACACTAAAATAACAAGATCTGCCTTAAATCACCAGTTCCAGTCTGATCCCCCATGCTTGTTTGTGTTATCTATTACAGATTTGAGAAATCAGAATAATCGGTTTGTGAGACAAAGTTGGATCAAACTGTGTTCTGATAGTCAGAAGTCTGGTCCTGTAATGCATACATGATCCATTACACAGTTTTACTTTGTTCATTTGAAATGTACACTACTGTTCAAAAGTTGGGGTCAGTAAGGTTTTTTCCTTTTAGAAAGATTTCTTATGCTCACATTGGCTGAATTTATTTGATCAAATATTCAGTAAAAACAGTAATATTATTAAGTATTATTACAATGTTCTCTATTTTATTATAGTTTAAAAAGTAATTTATTCCTGTGATAGCAAAGCAGATTCTCCAGAAATTTCAATATGTTAGTTTGCTGCTCAAGAAACATTTCTTATTGTTATCATTACATCCTGCTTGTTTTTTGTGGAAACCACACATGATCCTTTTATTATATTATTTTTTTTACAAACAATTTAGAAGTTTTTACTCTTGCCATTGATCAATTTAATTCTAAATAAATGTATAAATTATTGCTGAATAAATGTATTTATTATGTTTATTTATTATTTAGTATGATACTTTTTAGTTTGCTGCTCAAAACCAACAAGCAACAACAAACATTTCTTATAACGCAGTGTAGGAAGGATTATTTTTTTTTTTTCAGTGTTTCATTAAACAGTTATACAAGAAAAGCCAGTTAGAGAATAAATATGCTTAAAGCAAATGTTTGTGTTTTTTTGCGATCAAATAAATTTAGAAACTAGAGTTTGAGGGTCAAATAAAGATAATGTGTTTTAGCCGTTTCGTTTTTCGGATTGAGTTAAGATCCACCAGATCAGTAAATGAAAAAGTTTATTTTGTGCCTCTTTTTATTATTTTGCAAACAATAGAGGGCACAGAAGTTAGAAGTTTTAAAGGGTGCAGAGCCAGACTGCAAACTTTTGTGAGCAGCATTGATCAATTTAATGTGTTCTTTTCCATTAAAGATTAATCTTGCAGCAGCGTTTTGGATTAATTGTAAGAGTAAATAAATGCCAAGAGAGCATTATGACTGGACAGAACAAGAGCTGAACAAGGAGTTGTGTTGCGTGTTCCCGAGAAAGGCTGATCTTCTTAATATTATATAATGCAATACAGGACCGGGCAGTTTATTATATATTAAATAATAATAATATTAAATTATATAAAAACATCTTACTGATTCCAACAAGGTAGTTTATATATGTGTCCCTGATCGCTGTTGGATCTCATACTTGAGTAAATAGAATTAAATTGTATTCCCCAAGTGTCTTGAGTTGCTGACAGCACTGTTTGATTTAGGATTATTTAAAGAACAACTAGCTCCTACACAACAAGTGTGCATTGCAAATAGAATATTATGCATTTAAATAACATATTTTAGCAATAAATAACAACAGTTTTTTTTTGTCTGTAGTAAGTGTTAAAGTTGGATCTGGGCTGGAAGACTCCAAATGTGGATTCAACACATGGAAAATGAAAAATTGTTTACACAGGAGCTATTTTTTTGTGAGAAATTGTGTAACTTAAAAAAAAATACATGTGAAAATGAAATTGCGCCATCAATATTGCATTTTTTTCACACCTTTAACGTGAAACCATAATGGTACTTCCTAATAATACATCATATAGAGATCTGCTTGTTCTTTCATTTCTGTACTGTTCTCCCTTTCGACTTCTGTTCTAGTTTTTGTATTAGTCTAGTCGAGCTTAATCCTGAAACTTGTGCGGTACGTCACCTATTGTCATTTACTATTATTGCTTGCAAAGTTCCTCATTTGTAAGCTGCTTTGGATAAAAGCATCTGCTAAATGACTTAACATAAATGCAGAGGTGGAAAGAGTATGAACATATTCTACTCAAGTAAAAGTACCATTACATTAATTACATTTTACTTAAGTACAAGTAAAAGTACCAGTTTAAAAATCTACTCAAGTAAAAGTAAAAAGTACATTTTAACAGTGGGAGGGAGGCAAAACTGGGATAGACCAAGGGTGTCAAACTCCGTTCCCCTGCACCGTTTAGATATAACCCTAATTAAACACATCTGATCCAGCTAATCTAATCATTTAGGATTATTTGGAAACTACATGGTATGTGTGCTGGAGCAGGGTTGGACTAAACTCTGTTTAAGTTTGACACCCCTGGGATAGGCTTGTAAATCTCAAACTAGTTGTTTTTAATTAAAGGAATCAGTTACTTATTATTCTAAGACATTTGGGTTGTTACCAGGCAAATTAAATCACTATCAACAAAATGAATCTTTGCAATGCAGAGGAAGCACAGAAACTTCATCTGAAGTGGCATAGCTGTATTTACACACGGTTTAATGCAGGACATGAATGCATTTAACCTGTAGTTTTACAAATGCGGAAATAATGTTTTGATATGCAAGACACAAAATGTTGAATACTCATTTGAAATTATAAAAAAATAAAATGAAAAGTAGGTGACTTGCTGACACCTACTGGCAGTTTTAATTTCACATTTAAAGTATAAATGTGAAATTAAAACTGCCAGTAGGTGTCAGCAAGTCACTGTTAATAATGCAGTCATTGCAATTGAACCAAATCATTTAAACGGTTGATTCATTCAGGAACGAAACACCATCATGTTGCTCAGAGATGCAAAACTGTGCTAGGGTGGCTGTGTTTGGAATTATATTTGTTGTCAAAATAGAGCAAAAACAGGCAATGTGGTGTCTAAAATGCAAGTCACTTAATTAACTTCTTGTTTTTTTAACTGTTGAAAAAAAAATGTAATCATGCTGATTTTTGGAGAAAAAAAAACACTCTTCATGTGATATTGATTTACTATATGAAATTATTAAAATATATACATCTTCTGCCCCTAGATCTTCAATTTTGTGATCATTCTAAATGCATTTTAACAGACTGAATCACGCAGTGAAAGAACACACTCTGAATGCGCACGCGCACTAGTCTACTAATAGACCACGGCCTACATAGACTACTAATAGGTGTAACAGGGCAAACGAGACGTGAGGCATGCGGATCCATGTGCAAGCTTTTATTAATAGACATGCAAAAACACAGGCAGGGTCGAACAAATGGCAAACAGGTATATTGAGGGCAAGACAGATGAGTACTCAAGTAAACGGGCGTGATCTTCGATCGGCGAACAATATCCAAAGGGCTTGACAAGAGGGGTAATCCAGGTACACAAGCAATGGTCCAGGCAGGAGCAAACTGGAAGGCAAAGGGTTAATCCAATATACAAGGCAGAAGGTCAGGAACCAGACAACAAGGCAACATGAAAAGACTAGACTAAAATAAGAAATTCTTGGAAACTAAATGGCTTCCAAAGCAGCTAACACTCGAGAGTGATAAACGCAGAACAATAAGAAGACTGATGACACAAAAACAAACACGGAAAGCTGGAAAGCTAACACTAGGAGAATGCTAAACGCTAAACAATACTTGGCAACTAGATCAGGATCTGAGTGTGTATTTTATTAGTGTGTGTGCAAATCAGCAATGTAACATCAGCTCTTAGGTGAGCGTGTGATTGGTGACAGCTGTGTGATCAGTGCTAAACACTTGGCAACTAGATCAGCTGTAATGGCTCTTAGGTGAGCGTGTGATTGGTGACAGCTGTGTGATCAGTGCATTCAGCTGTGTATGTGCAACACCAATTCAAAGATGTAAGTATTTACCTTTAGATTAGATTTTATAAGCTGCTAGTTTGGTCTCCCCAGGCAGACACAGTTTACACTGCATAATAGAGCATAAATATGGCCAGGGGTTCACTTAATTTCCTTCGAGTTCAACTTCAGCAGAATACAATGGGGTTTGGTTTTCAGCTGGGTCTGCACCGTAATGCCTGTCTGCATCTTTCTAGTGGTTTTAGCGGCAGTTTGTTCTCCTGCCCATTATTTACTGCAGTAGTTTCCAGAGAACAGTTTTTTTTTTACTCAGTAATTAATGTGTTTAAAAATGTAGCAAAGTACAATACTTCAAACAAAATATACTTAAGTAAAAGTAAAATGACAGATTTTAAAAATGACTTTAAAAAGTAGAAGTATACTAAAAAGCTACTCAAGTACAGTAGCGCGAGTAAATGTAATTTGTTACTTTCCACCTCTGCATAAATGTTACAGGCCTCTTATACATAAAAAAACAAACCCAGTATCAGTCAAAAAACAACAATGTAGATCAGTGTCCAGCAAGGTACTCAACCCCTTTACCCAGGGGTCTGTGCTTCTTATAAGTAAGTCGCTTTGGATAAATGATGACCATTAATTGGTTGTCTGTGCATGTAGACTCTGTTCAAATGACCAGCTGTGTGGATTATAATCTCTAGTTAATATTGAGAAGCTTTTTGGTTATATTTAGTTTGTATTTCCTGTCTTTTGCTCTGCTTTCTATTTCGGCTTTACTCTTTTTATATTTTTTCTCTTCTCTCTGAGTGACTAGTAGCACATGGTGCCCACATGTTGTGCCTTGCATTCTTTGTCTCAGTGTCACACACACACACACACACACACACACACACACACACACACACACACCGTTTCACATTCCACCCCCTAACAGCCAGCTCAAGTGGTTTTTACAGCTCATTCGTAGTGTACTCATGAACCCTAGTCATATGTGCACTACTCCGGTGTAGACCCATTGAATGTTTGTTAATTCAATAGAGCAATTAGAGCTTCCAGTCACATGTGACGGTGCCATGGCAATATCGGTGTGCCTGAATGAACTGTAGTGTGTGTGTGCTTGTGTTGGTGAGAGAGAGAGAGATTTGGGCAACGGGTATTCAGGCAGGTGCAATGACAGCTGGTCTGGGCAGCTCAAACCAAGGGGAGGAAAAGACTGGTGAAAAGACAAAGTACTTGTAGTAGCATTGAGCACAAGAAAGAAAGAGAGCATTTGAATAAAAAAAGCATCAGCTCTAGAAATAGTCTTGTTTTTGCAAGTGCCTTTTGATTTTCCATTGTGAAGCAATGGGCAGTTTTATGTTTCTCGCTTCAGTGCTTGTTTCTCTAGACAGACTATATTTTAATATGCCTTATGAGTCACTGCACCAAAACCACAATGAGCTTATACGTGTTCATAAGGCTCGTGAGTGTGTGTGTGTGGAAGAGGAAGATGAAGTGCGTTTTGGAAAAGGCTCTGAGGGAGCAAATGTTTGCAGAATAGGGGGAGAGGAAACGTGAGAGAGAAAAGGGGGGTGGGGGTGGTACAAGTCTTGTGAAGACCATTTATAGCTTTGTGGAGAGAGAGAGATCTATATTGAAAGAGACCACTTTATAGAAAGAAACCAAATTGGGAGGCCAAATGGACGAGATGACAGAAATACTGCAGCGTATAATTGAGGTTTGGAGTCTCTACTGGCACAGTTGGATTTTTGCTTATGGAAACACAACTAAAACTCCCATAGAGAGATAGTGCTTGAATTTGAATTAGAGTTTTGATTTGAATTAGAGCTATTAAGGAAGTTGGTTGCGAACAGAGAGAGACAAAGGCGTCTGACTTCAGAAAAGCAGCAGACAGCTCTGTTTCATGGCCGGTGCCTTGCTTACAGCCCAAGGACAAATATGTGAACTGGACCGATAAAAATAGCCAAACACGACAGTATTTCTCAAAACAAACATGCTTATCTGAATCTGTGCAAAATCACATTTGGTCACCAAAGTTTACTTACTGTATTCAATTTCTCTTCTTTTTTTCCTGTCTTGATTTTCTGTCTTGCTCATTAATAAAAAAAGCTGGAATTTGCCAGTCTGGATGTGTAAAGTTGCAATCATCATCACATCTTTTACATATTAACAGTCAATTAATAACATCCTCATCATCAAACAGTAGATTTATTTTAAGATGGATGGTCAGCCAGACAGCAGGATTAATAGCAGCAGACTAGCATGCTAGGACAAGGCGATATGGAAATACATATTTTAATAAACTTTAATCCCAGGTTTAATCCTTAGTTTAGAATGGGAACCCTTTTTTAAATATTGCTACTAAATCAATATTGCTACTGTTGTTCGTACTGTTTTTTTATATATATAATAAATGCAGACTTGAGTGAATGTAAGAGACTTCTTTCAAAATCATTAAAACAAATCTTACTGACCTGACCCAAAATTTTGAACAGAAATGTTTGTAATTTTTGTATAACTTAAAAAAATAAATAGATAAGCTTCACAGATTGTATTATTTTATTTGATGTATAAATCATTAATACCCCCAAACATATTACACAATCTAGACATGTGTACTACATTCTAGGGCAAGCAGACACTGATCTTTGCACATATCAATGAGTAACATAACCATCATTCCCATAAATGAGATTAATAAATTCCACAGAAGTGATTAAGTGGAAAGTAAAGCAAATGGAAACATGCCTTAATAAAACTGAAATAATAAAAAAGCTTAGAAATGTATTCTCTTTGTGCTGATCTACAAACAGACCTGGATAACTTCATTTTGTATGAAGCATGGTTTGGCCCAAAGACTAATTTTTAACTGTTTGTGTGACACAAGAGATACCCCTAGTGGTGATGAGGCAGCATTACACCAAACTTCATCAACTCTGGTGGGGACTTAATAACGAAATGCTATATATCTGCCTTAAAGACAGATCTCCATACACACTTACACACTCAAACATTCCAGAAACCTCTGTGCAGCCAGCATCACATTGTCTTTGCCTAGCTACTCTTTCCTCACTTTTCCTTCTGGGAATACTGCAGAATTTCTTCGAGCTGTAGGGAATTACTAAGAATGGTTGTGTAATTTCCAGTTAGATTTTTTACTTCAAATATTTGATCCAAACAGATCACTTCATGTTGTTTATGCTTCTGTGTCACAGGAGGAGTCGATTCCAGAGCTGGAGATTGATGTGGATGAACTGTTGGACATGGAGAATGATGTGGACCGTGCTGCAAGGGTCAAGGTATCCTTCTCAAGAATGACAGATTCAGCATTTTATCACATTTTCTATTACATCTTCAGTTTTTAACAGTTTTACATTTGTATCACTTTTTTTCTCTCTCATTGTCCAACAGGAACTGGTGGTAGACTGTTATAAACCTACTGAAGTGAGTACATTATCTCATATCTAAGAGCAGGCAAAGTATGCACACATTGTTAGCAGAATCAAATTAGACAAAGATATTTCAATTTTACTCATTTAAAACAACATTAAGGAATAATTGTCAACGGGCCATTGAATTATATATTTTTTTCTAATAATTCAACAGCCCAGTCATCAATTATTCTGCTTATACTATTGTTACCACTGTCTGGAACTACTTTAGCTGTGCATTTACTTGAAAATAACTGCTCATTGTAGAATGTTTTTCAACCAATCAGATTCAAGCATTCAACGGCCTTGTAGTATAATTCTTGATGTAATGAGGATAAACACAGATAGTTGATTTATACAGTTTTAGGACTTTTAGACTGTTGTAATTGTGTGAAAATCTGAAGTGCCAACAGCCCACATCTCTGTTAAATTTGCTAAAAGTTTTTGCTGTTGTTGTTGTTTTTTTCCGTCTTTAGGAGTTTGTAGCTGATTTGCTGGACAGGATCCGTGGCATGCAGAAGCTCAGTACTCCTCAGAAGAAATGAAGCTTCTCCCACCTCCACCTTTCCTCAACCAATCTCATCCCTCCTTTTCTAATTTTAGGGGCGTGACCTTTCACCCCTGAGCAGGTGCTCATCCAATCCCATTGCCTCTTTTGCATCCATTGAGGAGGAGGTACAGGCAAAATTATGGGAGATTCGATCAGATCCTTATAAGCAGGGCTTATTTTTCTCATTTTGATGATTTTATTTGTATTTTATTATATTTCACTTTTTTTGTAAAGGGGGAAAAATATCATTGTTTTGAAATGTATTTCATGTAGCATACATTACTGTGCATATTATCTTTATGCATAGAATGGTTTTATTTTATGATTGTGGATTTTTGTTAGAATTTTGTTTTAATTTGGATTCAAGGCTCCCTGCTCTGTCTCAATGAACACATGGACTAAAACCTTTTGTGAAACTGTGACGATACTTAGTTTAAAACGACATTAGAAGCGATTAGACAGAAGTGGCCTAGTGGATTTTTTTCCCTCTGTTTTTGATTCTCCTGTTCCTTGAATAAGTGTGCAGGAACATACATGGACATTTTAATTAAAAAAGGAAAACTAATAAAGAGAGTGATTAAAGCTGATTTAAAGTGAGGGAGTTACTTTGGATTTGTGGTATTAACAGGGAAGGGAGCTGTGTGTAGAAAAAAATTGGGGCTTTGATTCTTGTCTTTAATTTTCCCCTGTCTTACACATACCACACACACACACACACACACACACACACACTGCAATTCATTGCATCACCACCCTCAGGGATCAGGAAAAATTACCACACAACCACAGCTGTGGCTCTTGGGCCCCACACACATCCACAAATGTGCACACTGACTCTTCTAGAGACCGATAGGGAGGGACTGAAGAGCAGGCTAGACAAGCTGCAGTGCGTCACTGCCAAACGTACGTATAGAATTAATCCTCACACAAGACTCTCCTGAATCATCATTCCCTGGGAGCCATCTGCTCTTTTTGTCTCAGCCAATCAAATATTATAATAAGAGGGCTAATAGTCTCACTCAGTGCTCTTGAAAATCACCAATCCAACATTTCCAGCAGGTGTTTTGGAGAGCATTTCCCATAACGTACTAACACATCACTAGCATCTGTAGATATTAATCATTCATTGATGCTCCTCCTCATCCCATCTGAGTTCACTTATGAATTACATGAAGTCAGGTACAATGACTGACAACTGTCCTGGATGGTTAACAAATATTTTCTCTTTCTCTGCTCACTCTTTGTTTTTGTTTTTTCTATGTGCCCCACATTTCAATGTTCTGTCTTTATTTCACCTGCTTCTCAGCATTTCATTCTACACGAGTCGCTCTACCTATACTTTCAGATGTTGCCTTAGGTTACATTATGTTATGACAACCAAATGAGTTTAATTATGTTTGAGGAACATACAAGAAAAATAGCTGCAAAAGTGCAAGTCTTTTTGAAGTTTTAGAATGAAAGGTTCTTGTACTTTCAATTATTAATTTTTTTCTAGATAAGGAAGTTATATACCAAGCCATTTTTAGATGCAATAACTATTAACATAACATGGAATCATCAGTTTTTTTTATCAGTGCTGTTGATTTTTTTCTTTTCTGTGTCTGATGAGACACGGGAGGATTGAAAAAAATCAATTGGATTTATAAGAGAAACAATAATATGAATTTAGGAAAAAGGTAAACAATTGAGTAAGATCGCACCCACGGAGGTCATACCTTTTGGAGAAAAAACGTATCTTGTAGCAATACTAAACTATCTTGGTTTCTTGTCCAATTTTGTTACACTTTTATGCAACTTTAATAAAAATTTGTTAAATTACATTTTTGTGTGGCTGTTTCTTTTTCTTTACTTGACTTATTAAAAATTCTTATCAAATGTTCTTCTAAAAATATGTTTCTCTTATGTCCATTATGTAATAGTTCAACTCGGTCTTTTTAGGGAAACTTTATCAGTTGGTAGAAAATGTATGGATTTTCAGCTCTGCTATTGGCCAGTTTGACCACCTTACTGAAATCGATGAGACTGCGATTCTTCACCGTCGAGCTTCTATTGGTTCTCAGAAGTACCGAGGTCTGCATTGATTGGCTAGCGCCTCAAAATGGTAGTGCGTTTCAACAAACGTATAACCGCTGAGGAAGTGGACTTGTCCGATGTCAACTTGCCCTGATATGCAAATTCAGTCGAAAATATGTATTATTTTTCATGACTTAAACAATAATCGACAAGAAGGTAAGCTGTTTAGCTGTTATTTATGCACTTAATGCAGTTTGTTTGTAAGATCGTCGTGTATTGTTATCCTGTGTCTTGCATCGGTTAATTTGCGAACATTCATGGAGCGGTTAAGAGATTCAATACAACGTTACGAAGTAAGGTAATCAATTACAACATTGTTATTGAGGCTTTTTAAGAGGCGCAACCGTTTGTTTTTCCACTCTTGTTCGTTAACATTACTGTTACCGAGTTATACGGGACACTTTATGCTTTTGAATGAAGTGTGGAGTTGTTCACTTGGAAAACGAGTGTTTATAACCAACTTAAATCCGCAATTATATGTGAACAGCACGAGACTGTTACTAGTAATGTCTCTCACATCATATAATGTATGAGCTATAGATGTGGAGAATGAGTAATGAGCTTGTAATGGAAGTCAGTGCAGTGCGGCCTTTAGAGGATGTTGTACATGATACGTTACACGTCCCATTGAAGATTGCTAATTCATCACACTACGAACTGTGTCAGACGAGGGCATGGAGTTTCCTCTTTCTAATTAAACAAAGGGGTTAATAGGGTCTTAAACAGCTCCTGCTGTCTCTGGATACTGTGCTTTTAGCTGCTAATGTCCTCTGAAGGTCTTAGTCTGGTCAGTTGTCTTTACATGCACATAATTTCACATTTTCTGATAGATAGTGCTTTTTTGCTTTTTATGCAAAAATGATAAAAAATAACATTTTTAAATCATTAAATAACTTAGAAAGGTATAAGATGGATAAGAAAATATAAACAATGGAAAAATTGTAGATTAAATAAGAAGATATGCAGTGTTATTTTATTATTTAATTAAATATAAATAAATAAATAATTTACAATCACGTATAATGTATAATTATTTATGCTATATTCATGGTTTATATTACATTAATTAATTTACTGCATCAGACACCTTGAGATCTTACCGCTGTTATAATACTGTTCAATACAGTGCTATAAACAGTCATGCCAGCTCAGCCGGCTGCCAGAGAAGCAGAGGAGGAGATGGAGACCGAGGCTGACCCGGAGGTTCCTCAAACTAACGGCGAGGTGGAGGAGGAGCGAGAGGGAGGAGAGGCAGAGGAGACCATGGAGGAAAGTGGAGAGGAGCGGGACAGCGACCTGGAGGAGAGTGAGCCAGAGGAGGAGAAGAAGAGGAAGAAAGTTCAGGTCTGCTGATTCAATGTTGCGTAATTATGCTGAATTCTTTATTATTAACTGTCTGCAATTGTGTTGCATTGCATTTTGTTTTACTTCTAAAGTGTTTGTTTTTCTTCATTTTTACATGACTATTGTCATTTTGACAAATCCTGCTAAATCTTGTAACTTGACTGCTTGTGATTTTGAACAGCACCCAAATAGCCAAAATTGATAATATAGTGAGTGATACATAGACTGTAGTATAGCAATGTGAAGACAATGAACAGAATGAACAACACTGAGGGAGAGTGAATTTTGTCTTTTTTAGAAATGGATGATGAAGATTGTGAGAGAAGACGATTACAGTGCCTAGATGAAATGTCTGACCTGGAAAAACAGTTCTTTGAGTTAAAAGACAAGTAAGAATACGTCTTTCTGATTGGTTTAGGCTGGGTTGGCATTTCATCAATAAAAATAGTATATTCTATAGTGTATTGATCTGACAAATTGTATTGTTCTAAGAACTAAATTCTAGAGCTCTAATAATCATTTCCTCTTTAATTTCAGGCTTTTTCAAGAACGTCTGAACCAAGTTAAAATGAAGCTGGATGAGGTTTTGACAGGAAAGGCAGGAGAGTACAGAGAACCCTTGGGAATACTGCAGCAGAACCTACAGCAGAGAACACAAGTTGCAGGTGACACACATTAGGACACTTTATGATATCTCTCTTACATATGAACCGCAGGTCTCAGGTCAACTGTTAATTCTCCTGTAGGTGTGTACAGAGAACTTCTGTCTGCAAGTGGTCAGACACAAACATGAATGTGAAGTCCAGGGGGCCAGACAACATCTAGAGGTAACACTGCTCAGCTGACACCAATATTTAGATGCAGCATCCTTACAAAAAAGCTACTTCTGTGATACCATGGTATTAAATGTGCCATATTAATGTACCTGAAATTAATGGTACTCCAGGATATTTCTGAAATTTCATGGTACAAAAAAGTTATTATGAAATTGGTACCGTGCTCAAAAAAACCAAGTACTATTGTATGATTCAACAAACTTGCATACCTAGTAGTAATCAAACATTTAAATATGCAGATTCATACATAAACATGCACATACCACTTTTATCATAATCTAGAAGTATCACAAAGACATACCACAGTGAAAAAGCACTGCCTGTAAATAAATACTTCCATGTCTCTGCTAGGGCTGCGCGATATGGCCTAAGAAAAAAATCCCCGATTTTTTTCACACAAAAAAAATCTGATTTAGGATTTAAATAAAATATGTTCCCCTACTTAAAATCAATCTGCAGATGTAAAATTGAAAGGTACAATATGTAGGTTTTCGCCACTAGAGGTCGCATTTTCAAAACAATAACAAAGGCTAAGCTTGATGACGCTATGAAGGAGGATGTTCACAGATGAGGTAATGAATGCATTTTTTTTTATCTGTACCTTCCACAGTATGTTTAAACAGTGAATACAGAGAACAAAGAACTTAAATTATAACTAACTTAAGTCTATTTCTCAAAAAAACATTTTCTTTCCGAACACGGTATTGGGATGTGACGGGTATTGGTGGGAGGATCACGATACCTGTTAGGGTTAGGTGTGGGGGAGGGGTTAGGATTAGGCAACGAGAGGGGTAATAATTTGGCAGGGGGTCGAAAATGGGCACAACACCGGCTCAACATCTATCAGCCATCGGCGATGGACAATGGCATCTGGGCTGCGTTCAGCCCCGAAAAAACGGTGCAAAACGTTTATTAAACGGAAACGGTGATGTGTTGAACACCCTGTTCTGATGACGCAAGTGTTGCAACTATGGCAGCTGAGAAGGCCATTCTTTGTGTTCTTTTTGAAGAATTTTCGTAGCCTGATGAAATCGGTATAAATACATGTTTAATACTGCAAAATACGCTCGATGTTACAGTCACTGCCCTTGCCGTCCAGAATAAAAGAGAACATCCCAATCGAGTGAAGGGATTTGTGGAAACTGGTTCCTAATTATTGTGATCCAACATTTGCCTTGCATTTCAGGAAAATACATTTCATGAAAATAAATTTCTTATTTGTATTGTGAGTATTAGTTATTAATATTGTGATCACTGTTGTTGGATTGTAATTTCCATTAATAATCAGAGGAGTTTATGAAAGTGTCACTACCATTCAATAGCAAAATATATAAATATGTAGATTTTTGTTACATTAACTCGAGCACACCTTCAGGAAAGGTTGGACCAGAAAACATGCAATTATCATGATATTTAGACAGACTTAAAGAAGTTCCAGATCTATACTTGTGCTCTTATTATTTCAGTTATTTTGCCTTTAATGTAAATAAACATTTGCAAACAATATACTTGCTTATGTACATTTATTTTGATGTTAATTACGTTTACTTACAAATTCATTCATCATCATGTTGATATGCTATGTTACTATAAAACTCTCATGACAAACATGTCTTCTAATATCTTCAACTGTTGTGTATACCGAGCTGCAGCGGACACATATTCAATGACTTCACTTGGACCCATTGTGCGAGCTGTCTCTTTAATACCGCGTGGTTTATATACACGTTGCTGCTGATTGGGCTGACATTTTTGACACCCACCAAACAAGAGAAAACGTATCTCAAACCCTAGCCTGAACATGCCCCAGGTGTGTTCGACTTGAAGCAGCGCTGCGCAAAATGATCCCTAGCTATGTTTCCATCCAGAGATTCAAAATAAACTTATGCGCAAAACTGGAATATCACATAAAACATATGCGAATAAAGCACCGTTTCCATCCAACGAGTCAAAGAGAACAAAATAGTCACTTCCTGGTAAACTGTGGCACTAAATATCACTAAGAATATAGAAGAAGCCACATAATATAATAATTTTCATATATGACGTAATTTACTTGCACCTAAGAGCGAGCAGTCGAGACACAATAAATGCTGTTATTACTTTCGGAGGTGAATGCTGCTGTTTGAGAACACAGTCGTGTAAGACAATTATACAGAAATACTTTGACACCAGACTTTGCTCAGACTTTTCAGAATGACCATAACAATATATAGATGCTGTGAACGAGATCGGTCCGCTGGTTAGTTGAGTTATCCCGTCTCATAGCGCAAAGTCACATTTTCTACATGAGACTTTTTCGATGCTCAACTTGCTCATGGAGGATTTATTTGGTAAATGTGTTTCCATCGTAGTTTATGCAATTTTTTTCTTATTGGAATAAAAAACATTCTACTCAAATGTGCGCATACGTTTTTTAATGCACATTTTTAGAATGTATGCGCATCTTGGCGTTTCCATCCAGCGTTTTTTTTTATGCGATAATCCAAAATGCACATAAAAATAGGTGGATGGAAACATAGCTACTGTGTGACATCAAAGTACCGTGAGAGCGATTCGAAATCATAAGGATCCGTCTGCTCTTTTATCGCCCTTGCGGTACTTTGATGTCACACAGTGATCATTCTGCGCAGCGCTGCTTCAAGTCGGACACACCTATCGTCTATCGGCCCAACATATGGCAAACACGTGGGGGGAGGGCTGAGCCCATTCAGAACTACGGGAGCCCAGAGGGGAGCATCGGCGGATGTTAAAGAGAAAACCAATTATCATTCAAACAAGTCGAAGTAAACTACACATTCGAGTTAATCGATAAAATCGATTTATCGCCCAGCCCTAGTCTCTGCCAAAACAGTTGTGTTTGTTTCTTTGTTGACAGTGCAGTGATGATCATGAATCATATCGAGTCAGTGTGTGTATGTAATGAGATGCTTGTTTCTCTAGAGTGAGAGGACACTCTTATTTGATGCCATCAAAACAGAACTGTTGGAGAAGATCCGCAGACTGGAGCAGGACAAACAGAGCGTAGACATCACCTCAGGTAATATACATACACACACACACTGGTTTCCTTGTTTTATGGGGAAATACCATTGGTGTAATGATTTGTATACTGTACAAACTGTAGTTTCTATCCCATTATCATAAGCCTACCCCTCACACAAAATGTTCTGCATTTTGTGCTATATGCTATATGCTATAAATATGTTTATTTTATGTCTTTTGTGCAGCACTTTGGTTAGAATTTGTGTTACTTTAAGGTGCTATACAAACAAACATTAACCTTGATTTAGAAAAATCACCACAGAAAAATCACACAGATTCTAGTAATAATATTTTTATATGAGTGCAGATATATATACACCATCGATTTTATTTTCACCCATTCAAAAAGTGAAACTTGACAGACTGATAATTTCAAATTTCTGACAAATAATATTCAGTATCTCAGAAAATTAGAATATTACTTTACAGAAATCTTCCCATGTACTCCTTAGTTAAGAATTACTACCGATCACACAAATACATCTTCTGCAGCATATCGATATACCTTGCTCCTACCCCTTTACTTACAAAAAAAATGAAATCTGCATCTCCTCATAAAAATATTGACCTTTTACCAGCAGATTTCACTGACTGTGGAAACTTTACTGGATAACTCTGCAGGGGACCCATTTTGTTCATCAGAGAACATAACTTTTAACTTTATGCTTCTATTCAAGACTTTTGAAACCCATGTCTTGCATACCTTACTGAAGCTGCAACACACCACAACATATCCCATTGTACCACACTGTGCACACATAAATGACAACAACACAACAACAGCGTCACATGAATACAGAACACTGAGAGACACACACCACAACGCACTGAACTGTCACATCATCACACTTCAAATATATCCACTGCAAATAGATGATATATGTCTGCAAAGATGTCTTTTGTTTCATATAAAGCTTAATATTATTACTACTTCTGAATCTGTAACCCTATAAGAAACACAGGACCTGTCAATTTATTTCGAGGCATTTTTTTTTACTTTATATTTTGGTTTTCCTTTGATTTTTCTAAATCAAGGTTAATGTTTGTTTATATAGCACCTTAAAAGTAACACAAATTCTAACCAAAGTGCTGCACAAAAGACATAAAATAAACATCATCCTGCAATGAAACAACAACAGATAAAAAATAATAAAGTAAAATGATAGTATTAACTGATTTATTTATAAACAGTGAATAATGTGATTAAACATATACCAGTGAATAAATATATAATAATTAAAAATAATTGAAATACATTGCTATACAGTATTATTGTGTATGATGTTAATATAGCAGAGGTAAGATGAAATTCTAACGGCTTGTAATGTCACATAAATATAAATTATCACTCTATATCTCTCAATAATATGTCTTAATAAAATTATATTCATATGCTTAGTTTTACAATCGAAGCTCTGCAGTTCTTATTGTGGGGGGCAAAACATATAATGCAATGCAATGTAATGATGAGGTGTAAAAAAAAAAACCTTGTCTAAAGCCTGATGTATCTTATTTGGTGCATTTTATTGTGATCATTCTATGTATTTATAATCAAGTAAATCTTTAGTCCAGTTATTCTTACATTTATTTTATAAAGTAAAGATTTCACAGCAAAACGACAAGTGTACTGCAACCTGAAGGGGGGCGTGTTTGAAATCATAATAAAAGACCTTTAACTTGCTAAAAAAGTGTAAACAAGTGTATACTACACTTGTATACTGTTTTATACAACAGGCTTTTAGCAAAGTTTTGATCATGTTCATAATATAGAGAAGGGATGGGCATTTTAAGCAAAAGTAATATTCGATAATCGCTGGGTATTATACGATTACTATTCGAAAATCGCAACCCCCCCGCGCATGCACCCACCCACGCTCTCACACGCACACACACACACACCCATAAACAGAGAGAGAGGGAGAGAAACCATTCAGGTGTTCAATCTGTATGATGACAAACTGTTTAATTAATTAGAGAATAGTCTATCTTAACCCAAGCCAATTAATGGTTGTAACGTATGATTGCTGAAACATATTAATATAACATAACCGAATGACGGCATTTATTAACAGAACAGTCCGTCGATTATCAACTGCTCATAAGCCTAGGACATTTCTATTTTAAAAATGAGCATTCATATTATAAAAGAAAAATCTTAACAGTTTGATTAATTCATCAATGAATATTAGGCTTAAAACATATTGCGCACAAAACAGAATATCATTCTTAAAACATATTACGCGCTAAAACATATTGTGAACAGCCTGAATGACGGCACTTATTA
The DNA here is from genome assembly GCA_027422405.1 of Ptychobarbus kaznakovi. Lineage (NCBI taxonomy): Eukaryota > Metazoa > Chordata > Actinopteri > Cypriniformes > Cyprinidae > Ptychobarbus > Ptychobarbus kaznakovi. Next base: position 25,593,936 of record CM049798.1, on the reverse strand, counting down.
TGTGAACATTAATTTTAACGTCTGTATTCATAACAATAGCCTATTTCAGATATATATATTTTAAATGAACATGTTCACATGCTCGGGAAGAAGATGGGAGTGCAATCTGTTCACAATTAGTCCGGGAGACATTTAATTGAAACGAGGGAACGAATATAGAGCCATGCAGCTTATCAGAATTCTCCGCCTGAGTCCGACCAGACACTCTATCTCTCCTCCCCATTACAAAGCTGGGAGAAACATTACTAAGCACTTTTGCCGATTGAGAAACGAGTAATACGAGTCAATATCTGTGCTCGGATTGAATAAAAATTCTCATTGGGTAGCTGACTGTGTCTGCGTTCTGTGATAGGCTAGTCACAGCGCCCCTCCCCTACACACATACAGATTTATTGTGTTGCTGTGTCCCGCTCTGCTCACTCACACACAGAACACTGAGAAGAGAAGAGAATTCTCAGTTCGTTTTTTCCGTTTAGGGTTTCTTAAGCTTCAGTTTTTTACTTTGGTTTGTAGTACTTACTTATTAACCAGTAGAGTTTTGGTAAACGTGGGGTTTGTTCAGACGTGGTGCTTGGTGTGCGACTCGCTCTCTGCCTGTCGGAGATTTTTTTTCTTTTTTAAACCGTCAGCTGGCTCTAACCAGTTTTTTTTTACTTACACGCATGTGTTGTATTCATTGTTGCAAAACTTGTTCTGTATATAGTTCGTTTGTTATCGTGATCAAAACCATTGATCTGAAGCTCAATGCTGATGCTGTCATTTAAATAGTTTTCTAATCAGCAATAAATATAACAATTTCTGATCAACCCATATCAAATTAAAAATAACATACCGTTTAAAGCCCGCCCATTTCAAGACAACCCGACCATTTAAATCCCCCCACTTCCGGGTTAGGCCCCGCCAGTAAAATACAGTTACATATGGTTAACAGATACAGATACAGATAATGCTGTACTCGCTCATCCCTAATAAAATACTCAAAAAAAAAAAAAAAAAGTCTCTGGCATCCAACCTTTCATTCTTCACATTTAACACGAAAAACAGCACAAATATTTAGCATATAAATATTTATGGTTATCAACTAGTGGAATATTACATTATTCTTTCAACAAAAAACAAATAATTTGAATGCAGCGAGCTCGTCACGTCTTCATAAGTGGGAAACAGGACGTTTCCGATAGCACGTGAAGGTGGCAGAGAAGCACTCTCGCTCAGCACAGTGGAGTGCATCGTTTTGTTAACTTTGTGGTTTATTATTTTGGAGTTGTTTTGGATGCTGTAACAAACGGCCCTCTCACAATATATTGCTTAACAGGTCTATTGTTCATGCAATCAGGCTGCACATATCAGAAGTTCCGTGCTCCGGCGTGGTTAGCGCTCACACTACATGTGTGCCGCGCCCGAGTCCAACTGAACCGCACTCTGGCCCACCTCTTACAACCATGCCAGGGCCTGCTAAACAAACCACACCCGAGCGTGGGCACGGTTCAAAACACCCAGTGTGGGTACACCTTTAGAAAATAATTGCACAACCTAATCGATATTCTATAATTGTAATGAGCAGTCCACTGAAGGCGAGCGTAGTGAGAACCCAAGTGCAGTTTATTTACAACGTGATATCCAAACAAAGACAGACTTGAAACAGACTTTGACCAGAGACAGACTGGCATGGCATGGCATGAACGGACTAGACTCACCAACAGCAGGTTACAACATTAATACACAACCAGGAACAAGATAAAGACATGGCTACTTATAGCAAACAGAGTGGGTCACATGACATGAACAAACCAATGAGAACATAACAACCAATCTGCATGAAGACATGAGGGAAAGGGAAGCAAGACACAAACGAGAACCATGACTAACTTCAAAATAAAAGACATGAAAAACAAGAACATGAAACAGAACCCAAAACAGAAACCTTACATATTCCCCCCTCTAAGGGCGGCTTTTGTCGCCCAAACAAAACAAAAACAGAATCCAAAAAGTCTAGGAGGGTGGTGGAGTGGAGGCGGAACAGACGTAGTCCAGGGGGCGTGATGGAGGGCCAGGCTCGTGAAGGGGAACAGGACCTGGAGCATGGGGCAAAGGTGGGCCTGGAGCATGGGGCAATGGCGGAGCAGGCAGAGCAAGGGGCCATGGCGGAGCAGGCAGAGCAGGGGGCCATGGCGGAGCAGGTTCTGGCGTGGACGGCATGACGCGAGCAGGCTCTGGCGTGGACGGCATGATGCGAGGAGGCTCTGGCGTGGACGGCATGACGCGAGCAGGCTCTGGCGTGGACGGCATGATGCGAGGAGGCTCTGGCGTGGACGGCATGACGCGAGCAGGCTCTGGCGTGGACGGCATGACGCGAGCAGGCTCTGGCGTGGACGGCATGACGCGAGCAGGCTCTGGCATGGACGGCGTGGCGTGAGCAGGCTCTGGCGTGGACGGCATGGCGTGAGCAGACTCTGGCGTGGACGGCGTGACGTGAGCAGGTGCAGACTCTGGCGTGGATGGCGTGACGTGAGCAGGCCCTGGAGCGGCCGGCGTGATGATAGCAGGCCCTGGAGCGGCCGGCGTGACGATAGCAGGCCCTGGAGCGGCCGGCGTAACGATAGCAGGCCCTGGAGCGGCAGGCGTGACGATAGCAGGCCCTGGAGCGGCAGGCGTCGTGACGATAGCAGGCCCTGGAGCGGCAGGCGTCGTGACGATAGCAGGCCCTGGAGCGGCAGGCGTCGTGACGATAGCAGGCCCTGGAGCGGCAGGCGTCGTGACGATAGCAGGCCCTGGAGCGGCAGGCGTCGTGACGATAGCAGGCCTGGAGCGGCAGGCGTCGTGACGATAGCAGGCCTTGGAGCGGCAGGCGTGACGATAGCAGGCCTTGGAGCGGCAGGCGTGACGATAGCAGGCCTTGGGGCGGCAGGCGTGACGATAGCAGGCCTTGGGCGGCAGGCGTGACGATAGCAGGCCTTGGAGCGGCAGGCGTGACGATAGCTTGGAGGCCTGACGATAGCAGGCCTTGGAGCGGCAGGCGTGACGATAGCAGGCCTTGGAGTGGCAGGCGTGACGATAGCAGGCCTTGGAGCGGTAGGCGTGACGATAGCAGGCCCTGGAGCGGCAGGCGTGACGATAGCAGGCTCTGACGTGGCAGATAAAGTAGGATAGTGGCGTTCCTCATCCGCAATCCCCGCAGTGTACGATGAGCCAGACAGAAAAAGAGCTTGGTCGATATATTCTTCTAGTGTGGCAGAGTATGTGTTGTCTGGCATCAGATCATATAAAGAGTCTTTAAGTCCATGCTGAAAAATTCCCTTTAAAGCCACATCATTAAAATCCACCACATGGCACAGTCCACAAAAGTCGGCAACATAGTCCTCAATGGCCCTGTCGCCTTGACGAAGGCAGAGGAGACTAACTGCTGGGTTCATGGTGCAGTTCGTGTATTCTGTAATGAGCAGTCCACTGAAGGCGAGCGTAGTGAGAACCCAAGTGCAGTTTATTTACAACGTGATATCCAAACATCCAAACAAAGACAGACTTGAAACAGACTTTGGCCAGAGACAGACTTGGCATGGCATGAACGGACTAGACTCACCAACAGCAGGTTACAACATTAATACACGACCAGGAACAAGACAAAGACATGGCTACTTATAGCAAACAGAGTGGGTCACATGACATGAACAAACCAATGAGAACATGACAACCAATCTGCATGAAGACATGAGGGAAAGGGAAGCAAGACACAAACGAGAACCATGACTAACTTCAAAATAAAAGACATGAAAAACAAGAACATGAAACAGAACCCAAAACAGACCTTACAATAATTACATCGACTAATCGAATATTCGAAAATCGTGACCCATCTCTAATATAGAGGTGTATCAAATATAATTACGTACCTTAAGGTTAACATACCTTAAACACTGTTAGATCTGAGGTAGAGTCTGGCATCTGGGTCTTTTCACTGCCAGACTTGTGGGGAGATTTTAGGCATAGTTGTTCACTAGGAATTTCTAGGTAAGAAACACAAATACTCACAAGACCAATAAACACACAAACTTGCTCTTTATCAATCAGAGTGCTGTAATGATGATGTGAGTATGAAGAAATGCAAGAGAAGGAGTCACCTGATTCGCCCAGACAGGAAAAAGAAGGCAGCTCTTGTGTCAGGTAATAAAGTATTCTCTTTAAATTGAGATCCATCTCTTCCTCTCTCATTTAGTCACCACTTCTGTCACCACTTGCCTTCTGGATTAAATCTTGTTCCAGCACCAACAGTTACTAATTAGTCATTTATCTGACACTTTATTCAAAAGGTCTTAAAATAGATTTATAAAGTTCTCCAGAGGCCACCAATTAACAGATTGATTATACAGGAATCACACATGGCTCATTTAATTAAATAATGTATCTGTCTTAACATTCATTTTATTGCCATAGAATAAAGTGTCTCCTGAAACGGTATGAATATTTATTATTTTCTGGGAAAGACATTTTTAGGCCAACCAACAGGCTACTTTAACCAACATGCTCACTCTGTTTGAAGAAGTTGTCTTGCTCAACATGTCTGTCTATTTTTCAGGGCCATACATAGTGTATATGCTAAGAGACATTGACATACTAGAGGACTGGACGGCCATCAAGAAGGTATTCATGATGAGTGATCAGCCCTTCAATCACGGTGAACGTGTGTGATGGATTGTGACTTTTATCTCTCTGTCTTCCAGGCAAAAGCGGCACTGATGCCTCTGAAGAAGAAAGCAGACAGTAAGTCAGTTATTAAATGGCACTGTGTTCCTTTAAGTACTTTATTGAAGCTTTCCTGTCGGTCGCTGTCTTTCTCAGGAAGCTACACTGGGAGGTCAAGGACCTCATGGTAGTCAAGTGAACCTCATTAAACTGACTGAATTATCTCATTGTAAATTTATTGAAGGCGATCATGTGCACTGACCATTAGAGACCTTGCCTTGGGCTAAATATATGTAACCAGTGATTTCTTTCTCACGACAAGATTGGCATATATTTCATAGTGCAATATAGGATCTCTCTATCTTTAACAATGTTAATGTTAATGTAATAATACATAGTGCTGTATAATAATTTTTAATTAGAGATTCAAGTTTGTTTTTGAGTGTCTTGTATGTGTTGATGCATGCTTTTAAATAAAGGGGTCTTTATTTGGTATAATAAGACTTCCTAGTAAACATGCCTTTAGGGATACTCAGACACTCATAGACAAACACACACAACATGTATAGAGTTACTGTCTGCCTCTAACTTAAATGGATGCAAAGGCTTAAGCATGTTCTCCTTTGACATCCCAGTTGCTTCCATTAGCCCTGACCCTCACTCACAAGTTCTGTCTGGCCTCTGATTAAGTTAGAGACAGGCGTTAGATTTATAGAGCCATTTCCCTCTTTCTGTCACTCCAGACTGATCGACTGAAACTACTTTGGCTTTAATGTCACATTTAGAGTCTTGTTCTATCTCTAAGAAAAATGGTTTGACATGTAACATTTGATTTCGCTCTGTCTCTCATTTGTCTTTTTATTTCTCCCAGATCTCACTCTTTCTCTCACTCTCATCCCTCCACTTCTTTATTGTCTTCCTTTTGCATCATATGAATCAATTACAACCAAATACTATACACCATTGTTATTATACTGCGCTTGGGACAAAGAAGTGTGCTTAATTCTATTGAATGTGTACTTATAGCGTACTTCAAATCTTAAAAGTATAGTATATTTAAAAAAAACTGTACTTGCTGATAATTTATAAATACAAGTTTAATTACATTAAACTTTATTTTAGTTTACCATAAATGCAAGTCAGTACATTCAGCATTACACTTTAATTTAAAGTATGATAAATACTTCTTTTCACAAGGGTGTACAGATCTAAAGATGCAGTTTGCATTTGATAAACAATCAACTGGACAAACTCTTAATACCTAACTCTTGTACTACACGGTAAGCTTTCAGCAACAAATCCACACTGAAAAAGAAACAATGAGAATAAATGAATAGACGATATTTGATTTACACTGTACTCTAGGGCTGCAGCTAACGATTATTTTTATTGTCGACTAATCTATCGATTATTTTTCCGATTGGTCGACTAATCTGTCGATTATTTTTCAATTAATCTATTTATTATTTTCTTATCAGTTGATGAATTCTTTAGTTAAACTATCAATAAATAATAACAGTAGCTTCTGCTATTAATCTTTAAATATTTTATTCAAACATTTTCTCATAATTAATACTTTACAAAAATAAAAAATAACAAGAGAAAGAAAATAATAACAAAGAAAAGTGAGAAAAAAAACTATAAATAATTAATAAAAAAGAAAGAAAGAAATAATGAGAGAATTACAGGGCAGTGATAGTCAACAGAAATGCACATTATGCTGCATTCACGGTTCTGTTTGGGACTGACAGCAGTTGCTTACAGATGAGAGACTTGAAAGGTTTTATTTATTCAGCAGATTAAAACATCTGCTTGAATACATATCTGTATATGAATGAATGAACAGCTGAAGTCCCAACCGTATTCAGGACACGAGAGCGACCAGAATCAAAAATGGCGTCAACACCGGGAAGTTTTATCACAGCTGACAGCCCGTTTTTAAATAAATGAGCCCAGTCTAGCATTGTCCTATCCATCAGACATTTAACAACTAACAATGACTTTAAAAGCTTTGTTGGCGAGTGCAGAGAGCATGTTTGGTGTCCGTGCGTCTCAGAGCTCGTGCGATCGTGTCCATGTGACGGAACTGACAGCAGCTCCGGTGATGAACACGAATAATTTCTCTGTCTCTGTGAGTGCATTAAACCCGTCATGATTATATAGGTAATAGGCAACTCGATGTCCCGTGCTGTTCCGTTCATTCAGCGCAGCTTTGAATGCGGTTGTGAATCCTGACAATGTAAAGGTGTCAGTTCGGCTATATATGCGGTTCTGACGGTCGTATAATAATAGAATGCTCTATGAAGTGAAGTGTTGCCATACTAGCCTTTAACTTCTGCTCTAGAGTCTTGTTTGTGTAAGACCAAAGACTTTGGTAAAACATGGAAGAAAAACAGTCTTAAGTAGGGATAACTGCAGGCTCGCGCAATGGGCGTGGCTAAAGGTGCGACGCGCCGACGCACTCCATGCAAATCGACGTATTTTTATAATCTACGTAAACGATGACATCGACGAATCGCTGCAGCCCTACTGTCCTCTTATGTGGAGCAGGATTTTGGACCATTCAGATTTCAAAGTTAAGCAGAGCTAGTTAATGCAGCCACAGAAATGGAAACTGATCAACAAAATATGACATCTCAAAGGGACTAATTTGCATCATTCAGAGCTAAATAAGGCACAGAGGTGTACCTTTTGAAAAAGTATAGTCCCAGTGACCGCTTTTGTACATGTTCTTTTTTTTGGAGTGTTATCTTGTCGTACCTGTGAACCATTTAATGACAGCAGTTTCACTTTAGCTAGACAGCCCTATACAGTGACATAAAACGTCTTGAAAACAGAGAGTTATGAGCTATTAAAGCATAACATGTTGAAGATGGTGTGCGTGTCTGTTTGTCTCTCAGACAGACTAGTGCCTGTGCGATGTGAAGGTGGGGCTCTCTTCTTTGATGGAGAGAGATTCTCCAAAGGCAGCAGTGTCGTTCTAGAAGTCGATGACGACAGCCCGGAACAGTCAGTAGAGCATAAGACATAAGACCGCATCTGTCTTCACTTTGGCTTTGTTTGCAAAAACATTTCAATTGAAATGGTCTCCCTGTTTTCTTGTGTTTCTCTCAGGGTCGTGATAACAGGGATCAGCACAGGAGAGGTCTGGTTCAAGCACACAGATGGCACTAAAACCAAAATCTACGTCTCCCAACTTCAGAAAGGCAAATACACCATACGAAAAGCTTAGAGAAGATAAACGTTACACTCCGAGAGTGTGTGAACCTACCCTTTAATAATTAACAAATAACACACACATTTAGAACAGCTTATAAAAATCTAATTTTACGCTATGCACTGGTATTTATCCGACCAGAGACTTTATGAATAGTGACTTATGATCTACGATACATTTTGCCTTTTTTATATACATATTTTATGATGGTTATAATAATAAGAGGGATCTGGTACCAGCGCAACACTGTTGGCATTAAGTAGGCAATTTCTGGTGCAGCTAAAGTTCATTAATTAATTCAAACACAACATGGACTTACAAAGCCTGTTGACCAAATGCTAAAAGACAATATAAAGTCTTTCTGTATCATAATGCTTATCACATTGTATACATTCATAATACTTCATACTGCGCTTACACACTCAGATCATTGTGTGTTTGTTTGTTTGTCATTGTCATTTAAAATGATTATAAAAGTCCATGTACACTAAAGACACCATAGGGGCAAAAAGGACTGCACTCACACATTGACTCTTTTCTATCTTCTGCTGCAACTGCTTCTTTAAACTGATCTTGGATCTGTTTTTAATAGCTAAGGTTTGTATATTAGAAGGAAACACGCTGTCTCTACCCAGAACACAAGAAAACACCTTGAATTGTGATTGCACTCAGAAACACGAGATGTAACTTTTTTTTCAGTGCATTTTGAAAGACTGTTATTGTAATACATAGTATTTATAGACATCTGTAAAGGGATCTGAAACAGAGGGTGCTTTTTAAAACTTATTTATAAAGTGTTCGAGATAATCATGTATTTATAAAAAGAAGCATTATTAAAATCTAAACTTTTATTACATTTGCTGTTTAATGACTCATTCATTAAAACCTTGCAGGACGGTCAGAGGCTGGAGGCACCGCGTGTACCCTCCAGGGGGCGCTGTAGCGTAACCAAGCACTACATGAGCTATATAAGTTTGCTTTGAGCCACTAGATGGGACTAACACCTATCGAAACTCTTGTGCTTTCAATTTGGTCCTTGAGATGGAAAACAAATAATCATAGAGTTTGAAGAGAGGAGTCTTTCTCTGCCAAACATAAAAAGGTTGGAATTAGAAAACGCGATGAGCTATAAAGGATACAGCAGAAGTTCAATAATTTTCGCAAAATTTATACATTTAAAATAATTGAATATCATCAAAAATTTGATTTATTTACATCCAAGTACAGACATTCTTGTGCTTTCTTTTAATTTTGATGATTATTGGGTCCTTGAGATTGAATGAATCTAACGATTCAAGGGTTTCAAGTAATTTGTGATTCATAGAGACCATTTTGCACAAGGAGGGCAAGACACAAAAAGAGAGGCTGGCTGGAGTGTCCAAGCGCAGTACAAGACAGGGAAGACAGATTGTAAACCCATCTTGTCTGGACTGAGGATTTACAGTAAACATTCCTTGTGACCATAAAAGCGTCAGAGTTCGCGTGAAAACTGGCTGCTGTATGGACCATACTCGACAGACGCAGAGAGCAGTAAATAAGTGATGGTTTGGGTGGATACAGCAGCACTTCATGTTTCCTGCAGCATTTTATTGGCACCTGCACACAGTGCCAAAGCTAATAACCAGGACAATTGGCCAGCAAAGGCTATGGGGTATTGTGTGATGCCAGACCCAACAATATATTCACAATATAACACAACCTCGGAGGCCTTATTAAGAACAGTTTTTTATTATTAATATTAATAAATATATTATAAAGAAAATTCAATAAATGTGGCATCTTTGATATAGTGCCTGATAGGTAAACATACACAGAAGCACGCTGAAAATATGTTTCATGTCATACAGTAGCTGTTACCAGGGATAATGAAATGAAGAATTAAATATGTATTACATTTGTTTTTATTAAATTTTAGTATATACACGTCTGATTTTGAGTAGCCATCAGTGGAATAAGATGCTTTCCCCCCCGATCTACCTACACTGTAAAAAACAGTTTATCCATGCTAAACAGCGAAAGCATGGCATCTTGATTGTTACTGTCATGTGCTGCTTAAATCCTTAATTGACCAATCAGCATCCTGAATTATAGATCATACTTTTTGTATGCTTTAAAGCCAAGGGTGCTGTGTGCCATTTTGTTCAACCATACACCTCTCTCTGAATCCCTTACCAAGACATGTCAACTTGACTTGTAAAATGATTCACCAGCGTCATTGAGTGTTTCTGATTGGCTAGAGCTTAGCACTGTCACATTCTGAGACAAGTGTGATTTCCCAAGAAAAGAGTGATGCTTGTCAAGCTAGGCCTACTAGGGACAAAAATGCTTGTACAACACCTTTAAAGTTATAGTTGACCTATAAATGGATACTGTGTCATCATTTATTCACTCTTATGTTGTTACAAACTCATAAGACTTCCGTTAATCTTGTGAGCATAAATTAAAATATTTTCAGCCTCTTTGGTTCTTGCACGTCAAGCAAGCAGGTTTCCGATTTTTTATTTAATGGAAAGTAATTTGCTTTTACTTTCCAGTTACATTTAGGTCCCTATTTATTTGGACACAGGCACAATTTTTATTATTTTAGCTGCTGACTATATTCAAGTTGCAGTTTTATAGTAAATACAGGTTTAAATGCACACTCTGATCTTTAATTTGAGAGTATTCACATCAAAATTGGTGGAAAGGTTAAAGAATTACAGCTCTTTAATATATACCTCCCCCTTTTTCAAGGGACCATAAGTAATTGGACAGTTGACTCAAAAGCTATTTCATGGACAGATGTGGGCTATTCCTTTGTTATTTCTACATCAATTAAGCAGGTCATAGTTCTGGGGCCTCATTTATAAAGCGTGCGTATGCTCAGATTTGATCTTATAGTGAGCATACAAATTCACGCCAACGCTCAGATTTGGATAAACTGGCTTTGATGTGGAAAAGTGCTTAGCGTCACATCAGGGTCTGAGCGGACGTATGCAATTTTTCTTGTTTGAGTACTGCAGGTTTTTGAAAATGTACTGTTCTTGCAGCTCGCTGTTCTAAATGAAATAATATGGACGATGACTGGGGATCTTTTACATGTTAATGACATTAATTAGGAGTCGTTTGCAAGACAGAGAGCTGAAACCATTCAAGATAATTTGCTATTCATAATTTCACATCTGAAAGAGTCATACGTGCGTTTTCTTTATGTACGTTAATTTTATGAATCACACATACACATATTTGAGAGATGATCGTAAGATCAATTTTAGGATGGTTTCTGCGCAACATTTTATAAATGAGCCCCCTGGAGTTGATTCTAAGTGTGCCATTTGCATTTGGAAGCTGTTGCTGTGAACCCACATCATGCGGTCAACGGATCTCTCCATACAAGTGAAACAGACAATTGTTAGGCTTCATAAACAAAACAAATCCATAAGATAGATTGCAGGAACATTAGGAGTGGCCAAATCAACAGTTTGGTACATTCTTAGAAATAATAACACACTGGTGACCTCAGCAACATAAAAAGGCACGGACGTCTAAGGTGGACATCTAAAGACATAAAAAAAAGACAAAGCAAGACCACTTCTGGAAAAGGATTCTTTTCACGGCTGAAATTAAGATCAACCTGTACCAGAATGATGGGAATAAAAAAGTAACAGCTCATGATCCAAAGTATACAACATCTGTGAAACATGGAGGAACAGCGTGATGGCATGAGCATGCATGGCTTCCAGTGGCCCTGGGTTCTGATTGATGACGAGACTGAATTCTGAAGTGTATAGGGATATACTCTGCCCAGATTCAGTCAAATGCAGCAAAGCTGATTGGGTGGTGCTTCATAGTACAAATGGATGATGACCCAAAACACACAGCAAAAGCAACCCAGGAGTTTTTGAAGGTAAAAAAGTTGAATATTCTGCAATGGCCAAGTCGATCCTGATTTTAACCCGAATGAGGATGCATTTCACTTGTTAAAGACAAAACTACCGGCAGAAAGACCCACGGACAAACAGCAACTAATGTCAGCTGCAGTAAAGGCCTGGCAAGGCATCACAAAGGAGGAAACCCAGTCATTGGTGATGTCCATGAGTTCCAGATTACCTGCAAAGGATTCTCAACAAAATATAAAAATTAACATTTTATTTATGATTATATTTATTTGTGCAATTACATTTGAGCCCCTGAAAATATGGTGACTGTGTATAAAAATGGATGTAATTCCTAAGCATTTTATGTTTTAATTTTATTCAACCCCTCGAATTAAAGCTTAAAGTCTACACGTCAATTTAGTCTTTATCGTTTCATTTTAATTCTATTCTGGTGGCATACAGAGCCAAAATTATGAAAATCGTGTCCAACAGTGTCCAAATATATGTGGATCTAACTGCGTGTGCTGATCACTGTTTTATATTAATAAAAGCCTCCATTAAATCACTTCATCATATAAACAGGTTGCATCTGTCCAGGAGACTTGGACTAACCAATTTGATTCATACGGATTATCTTTACAATGTATTTTTGGACATTTTCTTGTGTGAATATTTTGGTTGCATGGACAGATGAACGATTATGAAATAGATTTTTGTGTTCTGAAGAAGAACAAAAGTCATATGGCTTTGTAGTACCATGAAGGTGGGTGGGCTAAATGATAACTATTCACAAGATTGCTTTCTTTGTATTTTACAGGCATTTACATTCTGTGACTTTCTATAAATTAATCTAGCTAACATCCTATTAATTGCTCTGCCTTTCATACAAACAGATACAGTATACACACCTGCTCTCATGCACATGACCCCTTTCATTCCTGCTCAAACGAGTCAAGCAAAAACAGAAAATAATGTCTCACATATAATTTGTCCCTTTGTTCATCCTCCAGTTTTTTTTAGCCTAGTTACATGTTCTGAGCTCCCCATCATTCATATGTGTGGTGGGGTGGAGAGGCAGAGCAGAACGTACAGAGACACTCCAGCGAGCGGAGAAGAGAAGAGAGGAGAGCAGGCTTGACGGAGTGAAAACAAAGCCTGGGTGACTGTACCGGACGTGGGCAGCATCCGGTTAAAAAAACACATAAGTCAATCAGAGTCTGTGTTTATTAGCACTCCTTTCTCTCTCACTCTCTCCTGTTTGTTCTCTGTTCTCCACAGTTTTCATTGCACTTCCTCACTCTTATTTGAGCTTTTTATGTTCATCCATTCTGCTCTTGCCATGTGTTTTCTTCCCAGTTTCTTTGGCTGCACTAAATATCCCGCTGTAAAGACCAGCTTAGATTAGCATGAATGGTTTATACTGGTTTGGTGAAACTATAATTAAATATATAGAAAGTATTGGCTAGTTGTCTGTTGCTATACGTGTTTTGTTTTTTTCTCTTGTGTCTAGCTCTTGACAGACCAGTAGTGTCCTGGGAAATCACAGCTGTCGCAGTGATAGTTCCACCAAAAATGAAAATTATGTCATTTACTCACCCTCGTGTCATTCAAAACATATTACTTTCTTCTTTCAGTGAAACACAAAATATATATTTTTTTAGGGGAAAAAAGCTTCTTACGCATACAAAGAAAGTCAAATGTGCAAATGCATGGTTTGTTTTATATGTCCTACCTATACACTCAACGGCCACTTTATTAGGTACACCTTGCTTGTACCGGGTTGGACCCCCTTTTGCCTTCAGAACTGCCTTAATTCTTCGTGGCATAGATTCAACAAGGTGTTGGAAACATTACTCAGAGATTTTGGTCCAGTTGACATGATAGCATCACGCAGTTGCTGCAGATTTGTCGGCTGCACATCCATGATGCGAATCTCCCGTTCCACCAAATCCTAAAGGTGCTCTATTGGATTGAGATCTGGTGACTGTGGAGGCCATTTGAGTAAAGTGTTCAAGAAACCAGTCTGAGAGGATTTGAGCTTTGTGACATGGTGCATTATCCTGCTGGAAGTAGCCATCAGAAGATGGGAACACTGTAGTTATAAAGGGATGGACATGGTCAGCAACAATACTCTTGGCTGTGGTGTTTAAATGATGCTCAATTGGTACTAAGGTGCCCAAAGTGTGCCAGGAAAATATCCCCCACATCATTATACCACCACCACCAGCCTGAACCGTTGAGACAAGGCAGGATGCTTTCGAGTTCTTTATGCCAAATTCTGACCCTACCATCTGAATGCCGCAGCAGCAATCGAGACTCATCAGACCAGGAAACCTTTTTCCAATCTTCTATTGTCCAATTTTGGTGAGCCTGTGCAAATTGTAGCCTCCGTTTGCTGTTCTTAGCAGACAGGAGCTGCACCCGGTGTGGTCTTCTGCTGCTGTAGCCCATCTGCCTCTAAATTATCAAAATGATTCAATTCAAGTTTATTTATATAGCGCTTTTTACGATACAATCGTTGCAAAGCAGCTTTACAGGAAACTTAATATATTTAACTTATGGCTCAATTTGGTTAATTCTGTGTACTGTCTGAGGGTTGGCTTCCTCTGATGTCCTCCGAGGGGTTGGCATCATCTCTTCTCAGGTGTTCGGTCATCTCAAATCGTTTAAGGGTTGGATCCAGACTGAAGCTTGTGTAATTCCTAGTTACCACGGGATGTTAATAGATGTTAAACAGAGAAACAATTAGAGACACAATTAGCGTAGCTGTTGTTCCCTCAAAGCAAAAAATATTTGTTCAACCCAAGCTAAAGAATAACAATGAGCGTTTGATCAGATATAACTGCAGTACAAGATTATGAGATGCGTTTTAGGAATGCTTGGCTAAAGAGATGTATCTTTAATCTAGATTTAAATAGAGAGAGTGTGTCTGAACCCCGAACGTTATCAGGAAGGCTATTCCAGAGTTTGGGAGCCAAATATGAAAAAGTTCTACCTCCTTTAGTGGACTTTGCTATCCTAGGTACTACCAAGAGTCCAGAGTTTTGCGACCTTAGGGAGCGGGTTGTATTGTAGCGTGATAGAAGATTAGTTAGGTACGCAGGAGCTAAACCATTTAGGGCCTTATAGGCAAGTAATAAGAATTTGAAACTGATACGGAACTTAATAGGTAACCAGTGCAGAGACTGTAAAATTGGAGTAATATGATCATATTTTCTTGACCTGGTAAGGACTCTAGCATTTTGTAGGCATCTGTAGCTTGTTTATTGAAGATGCAGGACAACCACCTAGCAGTGCATTACAATAGTCCAGTCTAGAGGTCATGAATGCATAAACTAACTTTTCTGAATCAGAAACATGATCAAAACTTTGCTGAAAAAACTGTTGTAAAAAAATCTACTACATGCCTTCAGTCATTTGTACTTTTTTTTATCAAGTAAAAGGCATTTTCAATGTAAAAATGTCCCTCTTCAGGTTGTGGTATAAATTTAAGAATAACTTTTATATTGTAACATTCCAAAGCACTTTATTGGACTGAAGCAAGTTCAGTAAGCTGATTTATGTGATTATCCATAAATAATATTTGAGAAAAATCGAGTATCAAATATGCTACCTCAGGCTTTTTAGGATTATTTATTTGTACGTCTCTCAGTCATGATTAAATTACATTGCATTATAAGTTTTGTCAACACAAAAGAAGAGCTTTGGTCATACAATTAAGCATTTGAATACAATTTTACTAAGACTTCTTATTGGGAAATATAGAATCATAATTTATATTTTGATGTTTTTTATGTAACTAGTCTGCTACAGTTCAAAATATTTTGATTGATTTACATTGCAAGCTGTCAGAATTTCATCTATTTGGAAATAGAAATATCAACTGCAGTTCTAGTTCTTAGATTGTTTTTAGTAACAAACTTTGTTTTAATCAGCATTTTTCACATCTGCTTTAAATAGACATAAGCATCAATGTCAACTACCATTTCTGTACTCAATCCTGGTGTGATTCTTCTTATGAACTATCTGTGAACTTCTATCTGATATTCTTCTTGTGAACTCTCTATCACAGTGTTTTTTTCTGGGTTCTCCACATATAAATAACTCATAAATTTTTTTTGCATGAACTAACTGCCTTAATTTGAGCTTTTTAGGAAGCCTGGTGAGGACACCAGCATCACAATACAACACGTACTGGTAACCAGATATGCTGGTCTTTTAAAAAGGCTCCAGGCTTCCTCTTCTCATTAACATATCCAGTTTTGTGACCTCTTCTCTCTGATATCTTTGGCTGTGCTAAATATCATGTCACTGGAGATGCTCTCGCTTGCTCGCCCTCCCCCTCTCTCGATCTCTTAGCACTTCTTCTTTCCTTCTGCACACTCTCCATCTTGCCAAGCTGCAGACGCAGCGCTATTATCCCAGCTTGTGGGTGTGAAGAGTAGGAGACAGACAAAGAGAAAGAGAGAGAGAGAGCTGTATTTGAGAAAAACGGAAGGATAAATAGTTTCAAAACCTAGTGAACTCTATGCAAGAAACTACTGAGTAGTCTACATAGTCATTTGAGAATGAGTTCGACATAAATAAACATTACTATAAATTTGTGTTGTCATTTGAGGTGTAACATAGCGCTTACATAATAAAATATTGGTAATACGTTTGTAACTGTCCGTAAATTATTTATTTGCCAAACAGTGGTAATTTTCTGCAAATCTGTGCCAATTATGGAGGGATTTAGGTAAACGGATCCACAACAGCTTTGGCCCCTATGCTCTATAGCTGTGAATTATCATTATTGTTCTGCATTCTCATTGTTTTGTTGGCATGTGGCTTATTTTCGTCTGCAAAAAAAGCTGTCCGCAGATAGGTGTTGTGTGTAACAAACTCCTGTATTCTGTAAAACAGGTTGTGTTGCTTCTGGTTCAGGTATTTTGTATGTGCTTCATTAAAGATAGAGCTGTCTAAATTAAGATTTTTGCATACCTGGTTATAGAAGTCACCACTTTCCATTATACAGGTAGTAGGCAAAAACTGTATGTCCCAATTCACAGTATTTATAAAACAGCAGGCAAAAAGTACCCAGATGACTTAATACTTCTGGTGAGATTGTGAAATGCATATTTAATGGACATCTATCCCATGAGGCCATTGGAGAGGAGTCGTGAAAGGCAGTGAAGCTAAGCAACTGACACTGTAGATTACATGTCAATGACAAAATGACAAATGTAGTAGATCTGGATTACATTCGTACTCGATACTGTAGGACATATTTTTTTAGCAGTCACAAAGTGATTACTAATAGAAAATAAGTACCTTTTCTGAAAATACTGTTTTTGGATGCGGCCAATTGATTTGAATAGAGGTTGGTGCATATTGCTACGCGAACAGCATGATACTTAGGTAATATGTCACATTTTATAACTAGCACACAAATATATATATTACACACACACACACACGAACAATGGATACAATTCATATGATTACAATAATATTTTCTGGTATTTGAATGCAGCATATTTGTAATTTCTCCCGCATTGTCCAGGCTTTTTTGTGCTACCTTAGAATTTGGGCAAATTGTAGTCTTACAAAGCATCATAATTATGCTGTCTATAATTTATAGCGGTCTTTACATCGGAAGTGTGTCTATGATGCCTAAAATTTCTGCCTTGTAGACGTCTCATCAAGTTTTGAAATATCACCATAGAATGGGTTCAGGTACGTAACATTTTTATTCCATAACTTAGTAAGTGTAACAGTGTTTTGTAACAGTGTTGATAGAATGAAAGAAAATGAGACATGCATACAGAGCGGGTCATTATAAGTATACATCTGGTATAGAGAGACAGAGAGAAGTGTACTCTCTAATCCAGGCAGGTGTTTAAGTAGCTTGTGTGTGTCATAGACCGTCTGTCCCAGTTGGCCAAGGCAGCAGAAGTGAATCATAAGAGTCAGGAACATGCTCACAAAGGTCAATGTGTTTTCCTCAGTGTTTCTTTTCATTCCAACTCACTTTCATAAACCTCCCCATGTGTAAAGTGCTGTGACTGGCGTTAAAGAAACTCAAGTACTTTATCCGAGCAGGTTTTCTCACAGTCTGTATAAAGTCTATGCAACGGGGGTGTTTTAATAAAGAAGGTCTCAAGATTTCTCAGGTGAATAAATGTCCCTGTTTAATTTAAATATTTTGTCAAGTTCTGCTTCCCAACAAGACCACTAAACCATATCAGGACACAGTGCCATTTGTTCCTGAAATTTTCTGAAAAATGTATTTATTATTTAATTATTGTGTTACTGCTGACCTTTCACAAATCTAATTTTATGTGGTGTGGTTGAAAGGATCGGTGAAAAAAATAAAATAATAAGATCAGTCTAAGCTACTAGTAAATGTCATTGTATAACCCAACATTATTTACAAGCATTATTCTTGTGCTTTGTGCAAAAAAAATAAATAAATATTATATCAGGTTTGAACTATTGACGTTACTGAAGCATGATGAAATCTGCTGCTTGAACCATACAAGTAATAATTGTATGATGATACTCACTGCAGGGTTTCAGACTATGATGTTCATTTTGGTGGTATCTTAACACATTTAAAACAGTATGTGAGGTGCTATTATTCAGTTCTGTGTTACATTATATTTGATACCTTGTGTAAATTTATTTGTGTGTTTATGTGTGTGCTGAAAGCATTAGTATGTAGTGCTCAGTGTGGGTGTGCTTGTGTGTGAAATGTGTTTGTGTGTAGTACAAAACCCTTAACAAAGCAGAGATGACAGCAATTAACTAAATGAGATGAAACTT
Source organism: Ptychobarbus kaznakovi (assembly GCA_027422405.1). Lineage (NCBI taxonomy): Eukaryota > Metazoa > Chordata > Actinopteri > Cypriniformes > Cyprinidae > Ptychobarbus > Ptychobarbus kaznakovi. Next base: position 25,575,375 of record CM049798.1, on the reverse strand, counting down.
TACCTGAGGGTAGAGAAAGAGAGAGGTTATTTGGCCCCAAGGAACGTGCTAAAGTGAGTGATATACATACATAGAGTAGGATTCTTAACTCAGGCGCACATGCATTGCCACACACACATGCACATCTGTTCATATCATCCTCCATTGATCGTCCTTGAGCAAGAGCAGAGGTTTGTCTTTCAATGACAGCTGGAGAGATCTCTTTTCTCCACCAGTCTCTCTATTTTACGCTATCTACCTTCGTATTGTCTTGATTGTCTTCTTCTAATCTAACCCTTGACATGCTGTGTGACTCGATGAATTCACGATGTTGTATACTCTTAAAAATAGGTTGCTTCAATCATGCCATAATAACTATTTTCGGTATGGTTCTTTAAATAACATTTATTTGTATAATCATCGCCACAAAGAGTTGTGAAACAGATAAAGTTTCTTCAGAATGTTTAAGGTTCTTTATGAAAACATTTAGACAAAAAAGGTTCTTCTATGGCATCGTGAAACACCTTTATTTTTCATATCACACCAGCAAACTGCCCTGAGTTTATTTCACACACACATACACTTGTGAGTCTCAAACACACAAGCTCACCAGCTAATCCCCTGTAATAACACAAACTCACACACATCGCCTCAAAGCAACACCTGGAATAAGAATCAGAGCCTCATGCTCTCATTGGCAATCCAAGCACCCATGTTTTGGAGTCTCTGGGGAGACACACTGCCAGAGAACCAGTGAGAGGGAGAATGGGCATGAGGTCTGTCAGGCTGTCCAACCTCGGCTAGACAGACCAGACTGCCTCTGGGTATGACAAATCCCACCTTAGTTTTAGACATGTTAATGGATATAAAAAAACATATACCTGTTTTCAAGGAAAAACAGAAGCAAACTCCAGGTGGTAAGACAGAATTACACATACAGACAAACGGACTGATGGATGGATAGACAGACAGATTCAGTGACAGCAGTGGAAACAAGTTCAGAACATATCAGAGTTATTACTGTAGGCCACCCACTGATCTATAATACAGAACATTCAAATGTTGTTATGTCACTGTTAGAAAAAAAGTGCAGTATTGTACCTTTAGGGGTAGTACACTCAAAAAGACTTGGGGGCTATTCATACACAGGTGAGCACTAATACAAACACACACACCACACACACACACACACATGATGCACACATATATCTGCACTCATACAGTATACATGTAAACATGCCTTATATGATATGCCTTAAACAAGTTTTATATGACCTAACACAAATATATACTGTAAGCATTGAAATAAATAATCAAATCTGAAGACTATTTAATATTTCTGTTTAATAAAACCATTCAAGTGTAAATTTTATCCTACTTTTAATAAAACATACAAATAAGGCAGAACCTATATATAGGCCAATAGGCAGAATTATACTCTTTGGTGCATGACATCCACTGTAGTGGACCGATACAATTTCTGTCACAGAAAAAAAATTACAAGAAAAATATTGTTAAAATCTGGATGAATTTATTTCTGACATCCCATTTAACTGAAAAATATGTTTTGTACCTGTCTGGTTTTCTGAGAATAAAAATATGTACCACTTATTCCCAAGGTGCATGGTGCATCCCATTTTCTCGCCGTCATCTTGAATATATTATGCAATATCTCAAAACAAAAGCAAATAGATAAAAATACAACAATTAAATGGAATTGTAGACAACACTTTGGGGTTCGCCAGTTGGTGGTTGGGACATGATGCTATATCTTAAATGGTTCAAAATGGCTTCCAAATAGCTGTCCACTAGTGACCGCACAATGCATCAGCGGGATAAGGTAGTACCCTTAAAATAGTAATGCATACTCTTATGGTACTATTATGAAACATTTAGGGACAAAAGTGAGGGTACTGCCTCAGCAACAAAGGTACAATTTTGTACTTTTTTCCCTCTGACAGGTACCACCTATACTGCTGGCACGATGAAAGGATGTATTACACAATCTGTTATCACTCAGCAGGAATGATCCACAGCATAGCTTTCAGTGCGCCTTAAAATTCAATTGATTTGAAACACAATTTCAGTTCATATTATTAGGCACTTGATCATGGTCAAATGTTGAGGTGAGCAATGTGTAAAGGGCACCAGATTGAATGCAAATGGATGTATCAATATAATCAACAGGCTATATGAGAAATATTTGGAAATATCAACTTAAACTGAATTAAAATGCTTGGAATGAATTGGAATGGTTTAGTGGGCACTCACCTCAGTGAAGATAATTATGCTTCTCCTTTATTGATAATTACTGTGAGGTGTTGAAAGGGTTTGAATAATGGACAGGGAAAATGACAATTAAAAATAATATTAAAATAACGGTTAGTAGTAACAACACACACAATATTTGTGTTTTTGATATGACTTAATAGCTAGTGTTGTGTTAATATATGCTATAACCATTAAAAATTCACGGCCGATTTTTAATGTTATTGAAAAAGTCTCTTATACTCACCAAGGCTGCATATTTGACAGCTGCATTTTGAAATACAATAAAAACAGTAATATTGTAAAATATTGTTACAATTTAAAGTTATCTGTTTTTTGTTGTACTGTATTTTATTATTGTTATTATTATCTGTGTTGCTTAATATTTTTGTGGAAACCATTAAACATTTTCTAAAATCTTTGTTGAATCAAAGAATTCAAAGGTCAAAAGATCAGCATTTGTTAAAAAAGTAGAATTTTTTTGTAACATCATACATCGTTAATGTCAGTTTTAATCAATTTAATGTGTCCTTGCTGAATACAAGTATTAATTTCTTTAAAAAAACGTACTGAAACCAAACTTTTGAATAGTGTAAAAATAAAAGGTTTTATAAATGTAGTTTTCTTGTTCCAAATGCCTTTAACCTGGACACTGCTTAAACATGGACATTTGGGGAGAATGTGTCTCATAATTTCAACAGACCATCAAGAGTCAAATTATTACATTATTATATTGGTGCAGGAGTCACTTGTGTGGGCTCTAAACAAGTTCATTTGATTTAATATACAATAAAATAACATTTCCTTAAAAACGTGTAAGGTTGACATTTAAAAAAAAAATCTGAGAAAAAACTGCAGGGAGTCTCTAATGTTAATCACACATAGACATTTGTAGACGTCATATCATAATTTTAGACAAGCTAATGGCAAATACACCCCCACACACTGCACACACACACATTACCGCTGTAATATTAAAACGCTGGCGACCAGACAGGATGTAACCGAATCAGTGAATGTTCGTTTAAGAGATGAATAAACCAGAGCCTGTGTGTGTATGAGTCAGATAGCAGTTGAACACAGGTTGTGTGGTGTTTAGGGAGAGCGAGTCTACGTGCTCTTTACAAGGGGGCCACGGTATTTATACACACCACCATGGAGGCGGAGACAGTAAAATAAGCATATGACTCATAAAGGGCCTCCCTTCTCCATCTTTCTCTTTCTCCTTTTCTCAGTATTGTTATAAATAGATCTATATGTGTTTGACATCAGGGGCCCTCAAATGTTCAAACGGTTCACATAGAAGAAGCTTGCCTTACTACCCAGGCTTGAAATAGTAAAAAAAAATTGCAAAAACGAGTTCCTCATACTCCCTCTCTCTCTCCGTCCCCGTCTCCTCCCCCCTGTCGTGACAGCATGAGGGGGGCCGTTGACACAAACACGGAATGACAGAACATTCCTGGCGATGAAAGGGCACCGTGAGAACCTCAGGACCCACCACTGAGATGACACACACTCACACGTGACTGTGTGTGGTGCATACACGACAGACACACTTACCTGTCATCTGTGTAACACACTCGCTGACACACACAGCCAGGCCACCTGTCCTTGCGACTACACAGCCTCAGGGTTGAATTCACTGAGATAGAAAAGAGAGAAAGATGGAAAAAGACAAACGAGAAGGGCGATCGGACACAAGGGCAGCGGTGAGGATGAGACGGATTCTGGAGACCAGCAAGAGAAAGAGAATGATGCAATACAACAAAGTGAGAGCAGATGGGTGTGAAGAACTGAAAAGATTTCCCCAAATCTCATCATTTACTCACCCCTGTGTCGTTTCCAGACCTGTGTGAGTTTGTTTCTTCTGTGGAAAACAGAAGATGATTTTGAAATGTTTTACTTGCCCCTCTTGCGCCCCTTTGCACGAGGTTGAAAATCCATTTATGTAGACCACGTCTATAAAACTTAAAAATGCTCATTTTCTTTTTGGTTTTAGGACTGCAAACTGAATACCTCTTTATTGTCAAGTCAAATTATTTTTGTATAATGCTTTTCACAATACACATTTAAAAGTCACACTGGTAATGTGTAATAACATGAATCTCACCTTCCCATCCATCCATTCATGCATCTAACCGTCATTTTTGGCATTTAATACCTTGAAGTCAAATCATTTATAATACTACTTTAATCATTGACAGTTAACACTACTGCTGTTTTAATGGATTCAAATATACACTTTTCATTTTTCCTTTGGTTGTTCCTTTTATCTGCTGCTATGGCCTGCTTTTTTCAAGGATATTTTTTTTTTTACTCCACATTAAAAGAGCTTTTCTTTCTTTTTTCACCAATGTTATCTGCTGTTTCTGAGGTTTATTCAACAGTGTTTTCTCCACTCTCATGCATCAACGTTTTTTCGAACTTTCTACGTTTTTTTATGTGCACATTTTTTTTTTAGCATTGTCTTTTATCAAACATGTGTTTGGATTGCAGGTTTATTTTCTTCAGTACTGTTTTCTCATTTCCACCCCAGCCATGTTGCTTTATGTATGTCAGTATGACTGAGTGCAGCTTTGTTTTTCGAGGATCACTGCTGAGGAACAAAACATTGTGTGTTTGTCTGAAACCACAAGCGTGTTTATATGTGTGCAGATGGAAGAGAGACTGCAACATGTTCAAGGTTTCAAGGTTTCTTTATTTGTCACATAATAAATTATACAGGGTATAATCAGAAGTGAAATGTAAATCAAATCAGGTCCGCTCAGTGGACAGTGCAAAGAATAAAAATAAAAATTAAATCAAAGTTACACAACACAAGAGCATATATATATATATATATATATATAATATATATAGGTAAAGTAAAAAAAGAAAGAAATAAAGAGTAAAATGTGTAATAGAATAAAAAGTGCAAAACAAATAAGATGTGCAAAAACAATAAGATGTGCAAAACTATACTGGGACTTAATAAATAGTAATATGAACAAGAGGGATGAGAGGGATGTGCAAACGTGTTGAACCGGGTATGTACACTAGCAGCAATATGGATGATGAGAATATGAATGTTTTTTACAGTTAATAATGAGTCTTGTGAATGTTATGAATGATTATGATTATGAGACTGAGTTTGTGTTAAGGAGCCTGATGGCCTGAGGGAAGAAGCTCCTCCTCAGTCTCTCAGTTTTTGCCATCATGCTCCTGAAGCTCTTGCCAGATGGCAGTAAACAGAAAAGATGGTTACCGGGGTGATTTGAGTCCTTGAGGATTTTAGCAGCTCTGCTTTTGCAGCGTTTGAGGTAGATGTCCTGCAGAGAGGGGAGAGTAGACCCTGAGATGCGCTCAGCTAAGCGCACGACTCTCTGTAGAGCTTTGCAGTCCTGGTTTGTGGCGTTACTATACCACACTGAGATGCACTGAGTCAGTACGCTTTCTATGGCCCCTGAATAGAAAGTTTTCAGGATTGCTGGTGAGACCCTGAATTTCCTCAGCTGTCGCAGATGGTACAGTCTTTGCCTGGCTTTCTTAACCTGAGTCTGAATGTGTGTAGTCCATGTCAGGTCCTCGGAGATGTTTACACGAAGTACTTGAAGCTGCTCACCCTCTCCACAGGGTCCCACTGATCACAAGAGGAGTGTAGGGCCGCTGCTGTCTCTTCCTGAAGTCCACGATCAGCTCTTTAGTTTTGCTCACGTTCAGAGAGAGACAGTTGTCCTGGCACCATGATGTGAGTTTCTCTACCTCATCCAAGTATGCAGCCTCATCATTGTTGTTAATGAGGCCCAGAACCACAGTATCATCAGCAAATTTAATGATAGAAGTGGAGCTGTGAGAGGACACGCAGTCGTGGGTGTATAGAGAGTAGAGCAGGGGACTCAGGACACAGCCCTGTGGGGCTCCTACGTTCAGGGTGATGGAGTTGGAGGTGAACTGGCCGACTTTCACCACTTGTGGTCTGGTGGTGAGGAAGTCTTGAATCCAGTCACAAAGTGAAGATGTTATGCCGAGGTCTGAGAGTTTAACAGCCAGCTTGGTGGGGACTATAGTATTAAAAGCGGAGCTATAGTCAATGAATAGCAGCCTTACATAGTTGCCATTTTTGCTGTCAATGTGTGTGAGGGAAGAGTGCAGGACCTGAGAGATGGCATCATCAGTAGACCTATTTGGCCGATAGGCAAACTGAAGAGGGTCCAAAGTAGCAGGGATGGAGGAGCAAATGTGTTTCTTTAGAAGTCTCTCAAAAACCTTCATGACTGTCGATGTGAGGGCAACTGGACGATAGTCATTCAGGCAAGAGGGTTTACTGTTCTTAGGCACAGGGATTATAACAGATTTTTTAAAGGAGGTGGGAACAACAGAGGTAGTGAGGGACTCATTAAATATGGATGTAAACAACCCAGCAAGCTGATCAGCACAGGACCTCAGAACGCGGCCAGTAATCCCATCAGGTCCTGCTGCTTTCCTGACGTTCACTCTCCTTAGTTCCCTCCGAACCTCATCCTCCGACACGGTGATAACATGAACGCTGCTCTGTCTGCTGCTTCCTGACGCGCTGATCGGCAGAGTCGCGCCGCCATTGCATTCAAAGCGGCCGTAGAAGGTGTTTAGCTCTTCGGCCAGCAACGGATCTGCTCTCACCTCTGCGGAGGAGTTATTTCCAGAGGAACATATGGTCTTCAGTCCCTGCCACATGCGTCGAGAGTCATTGAGCTGGAAATGTGACTCAATTTTCTCCTTGTACCGGCGTTTAGCGGCTCTGACTGCCCGTCTGAGAGTGTAGCACGATGCCTTGTACTCACTCATGTTTCCTGACAAAATACCGGCGTTGTATGCGGCAGTGCGATGGTTAACCGCATCACGGATTGTTCTGTCCACCCACGGTTTCTGATTTGAGAAAGTCTTTATTGTTACCGTTTCAGTGGCCTGTTCGGTTAGCGTGTTAATAAAGCTTACTGCTACATCCATGAATTCGCTGACGTCAGATGAACTCGCCTGGAACATGTCCTAGTCGACGTCATCAAGTGACGCCTGTAGAGTAGCTTCGGAGTGGGAGGACCAGCGCGTCACTTCCCTCTCCACCGGGGGGACTTGGACAATCCGTTGTTTGTATTCCGGTGTGAGGAAAATGGCGACATGGTCTGATTTTCCAAAAGCCGGCAGTGAGTGGGCTTTGTAGACATTTTTGAGCGGAGTGTAGCAATGATCGAGTGTATTCCGTCCTCTTGTTGGACAGGATATATGCTGATGAAAGTTCGGCATGACCTTCTTGAGTTTGGCTTTGTTAAAGTCCCCCGCGATGATACATGCAGCGCCAGGATGTTTGTTGATATATCCGCTGAGCTCGTCGTGGAGTTTGGACAAAGCCAAGCTAGTATCTGTCTGTGGTGTAATGTAGACAGCAGTAACGACGATTGATGAAAATTCCCGGGGCAGATAGAATGGGCGGCAGATAATGGAGAGATGTTCCAGATGAGGCGAGCAGGAACGCGACAGAATGGAGATATTTCTGGGGTCACACCATTTCTTATTAATCATGAAGCACACTCCACCACCTTTGGTTTTTCCGGCCTCGGCTGTTCTGTCCATCCGTAAAACAGAGAAGTTATCAGACGGCATTACAGCGGTGTCCGGGACCGTCGGCGTGAGCCATGTTTCGGTCAAACAAAGGATGTTACAGTCCCTTATGTCCCGTTGGAAACTTATCCTGGCTCTAAGATCGTCCATCTTATTCTCCAAGGATTGGACATTCGCGAGCAGAATACTCGGAAGAGGAGGACTGTGAGCCCTTTTCCTCAGTCTGTTACGAATTCCAGCACGTTTCCCCCGATGTTTCTTTCGCCTCCTGGTATTGTTGAGGCGGCCTTTGTTAACTTCGGTGCTCCGAAGTATCTCCAATGGCCACACTGGATCCGTGGATAAAGTGTCCTGAATCAGGTTAGTGCAGCGGTGTCCAATGTCCAAAAGTGTTCTTTTGTCGTACATAATCATTGCAGACGTTACACGTGTAAAAAGAGAAGTAAAAATAGGTAAAAAAACCACATAAAAGCACAATTTTGAGCGGAGCTAATTCACAGGCGTCTGAACTCAGCAGCGCCACCGGAACTGTAGCACAACTGTAGTTAGTTGTCTTGCATATGCTACATTCAAATCAAATAGTAGGCTGAGAGACAGTGTGTAAATGAAAACCACTGGAATGGGAAAGAGAAGAATAATGAGAGAGAGTCTGGGAGAGGACAGACTGTCTCAGATAATGAGGAAAGGTAAAGAGAACTTATACTTTTAAGGGAAGGGGAAGAAAAACTGTCCATCTCTTCTTACTGGATAGATGAAGGAAAGTTGCAGAGCGAGACAGAGCAGGACCTGCGGGCGAAATCTGTTTCAGCCTCTCACTTCTACTCTGTTTTCTCTCTGTATTTGTACAGCCCACGGCTCTCCATCACTTTCCCGCTCTGGATATTGTCGCCAAACAAGATGGAGGGGCTCAAGGAATGTGGAGAACGCAATAGACGTGGAGAAAAAAATGCAGGACAGTTGATGAGAATGGCCCAGGAGGGTTTTACCCTTGGTTTCTCCGCTCTCATGCATCAAGGTTTTTAACCCCTTTTTTATGTGCACTTATTTATTTATATTATTCTTATATATTGAATTATTATTTTACATGTTTAATGTCATGTGTTTTATCATCATGGTGTTTTGTATTTGTATTCATGATTTGCCTCAGCTTGTAGAAAGGCTATTTATGATAATGTATCTCTTTTATCACCTGTATGATGTATCATGGTGGTATTATACACAAAATAGGAATTCGTATGATTAATTATTATTATGGAGTGTATGCATTGATATATCTATTTATGCAGTGGGAGACTACTGTAGATGTCTATTGCTGTTAAAGACAGACCACGCTTTGGGTACTACTGAGGCAAGATTGTTTTACACAATTTCACTGGATGTTGTCGTTATACTGTTAAAGCCCTTTCACATAACTCACATCAGGGCTTCAATACAAGGCTTTGACTACGACATGAAAGTGTTGCAGATAGCATCATAGGGGGACTATTTTATAAGGTTGCCACATAGCAAGAGTGCAGGGAGTGCATTCAGTAAACTATAATGTAGTGAAAGCCAATGAAAGAGGAAAAGTCCTTGCGATTGCTTTAATACAAGGCAGCAAGCAGATTCCTCTTCTTTAAATGTCATGATATGCCCATGACCTTGTGTTGTAAGACTTGGGGATCAGTTTCTCTTCCATCTTGTTTCAATAATCTAGCTGGCACCACCCACAACGTGAACTGTCTGGTAAATTGTTTTTTCAACTTTGACCTGTAATGAAAGCTACACTGTAGCATGATGCTTTGTGCCATAGAGTTCAATGTGTGTGTGTTTGTAAATTTACATTTATATATGCAGTTGAGGTCAAAAGTTTACATCCCCCTTTCAGAATCTGCAAAATATTAATTATTTTACCAAAATAAGAGGGATCATACAAAATACATGTTGTTGTTTATTTAGTACTAACCTAAATAAGATATTTCACATAAAAGATGTGAAAGATACATAGTCCACAAGAGAAAATAATAGTTGAATTTATAAAAATTATCCCATTCAAAAGTGTACATCCCCATTGATTCTTAAAACTGTGTTGTTACCTGCATAATCCACAGATTTTTTTTTGTTTAGTGATAGTTTTTCACGAGCCCCTTGTTTGTCCTGAACAGTTAAACTGCCTGCTGTTCTTCAGAAAAATCCCTTTTCTGTATTTGAACGCTTTCAAATCTGTATAATTTTGAGATCCATCTTTTCACACTAAGGACAACCGAGAGACTCATATGCAACTATTACAGAAGGTTCAAATGCTCACTGATGCTCCAGAAAGAAAAAAACATGCAGTAAGAGACGGGGGATGAAAACTTTTGAACAGAATGGAGAGGTGTACATTTTTCTTATTTTGCCTTAATGTCCATATTTTTTTCATTTAGTAATGCCTTTCAGAGGCCACAGAAGATAGTTACATGTTTCCCAGAAGACAAAAGTTACATTTACCTTGATCTTCAAATTCAAAAACTTTTCACCCCTGGCTATTAATGCATGGTTTTTCATTCAGGAGCATCCCTGAGTGTTTGAACCTTCTGTAATGGTTTCTGAAGATTCTGAAATGGGGATGTAAACTTTTGTATATACCTCAACTGTGTGTATACACACACACACACACACACACACACACACACACACACACACACACACACACACACACACACACACACACACACACAACACATCACACACACACACACACACACACACACACACACACACACACACACACACACAACACACACACACACACACACACACACACACACACACACACACACACACACACACACACACACACACACACACACACACACACACACACACACACACACAGAGAGAGCTGGGTAGTAACTGATTACATGTAATCTGGATTACATCAGATTCCAGAATATAGTACTTGTAATTAGAGTAAGTTACATTTTAAAATACTCGTAATCAGACTACAGTTACTTTTTTATGGATTACATGATTGCATATTATTTACACAATAGCAATAAAGAATTCATAATTCATTGATTCTCCCCAATTTCTCGTTTTCATTTATTTTCCTTTCTAAAATAGCCTACCGATTATATACATTCAAAAAGTCCAGTTTTGTGGACATTCACACAGTTAGATGGTGATGCAGCATTTGACCACTGGATTAAAAAAAAATATTTCAGGTTTATGTTAAGTCTTTGGAAGGCTTTTGTTTTTCAAATTCATTAAAAAGAAACCTGAGGCTGTTATGACTGTGCATGCGCATTGGCTGTTCTAGCCTGAAAAATAAGCTTTATAAGAGAAACAACATTCATGGGGCAATTCATTTCAGATTTTTGTTGCTGATTTGATGTATGCAATTTAATTGCGAGTTCAGCAAGCAGTTTTTGAGATTTCAGGATTCCCCCATTCATTAAGATAGGACTTGGTCTTCTATGAGCTGCCCGGAGGCGTTGCAAGTATGGCCGCAGAGTGAAGAGACTTTCCTCGAAAGGGACTTTGTTATAAAATTATTTATTTTAATAAAAAAAAAATATGATTTAATTAATTGTTAACTTTTCATTAAACTCATAAGCCCCCTGCAGGTCCTTTACGAACCCTATTTTGGTAAATCTTGATGTAATATAATGCACTTCATGTTGTAAATTACAATGAATGGAACACATTTTCTTACTCTTTGCATTTTTTACATCATTATGGTAGAAGATAATCTCATTTAAATCAATGTGATAAACAAGATAAGTCAAAAGTAATCTAAAACTAATTCAAAAGTAATCTGATTATACTGTCTAAAATGTGTAATATAACGGATTACGTTACTGACTACAATTTTTGTCATGTAATCTGGAATCAGTAACGATTACAATTAGAAGTAATCTACCCAGCTCTGTATATATATATATATATATATATATATATATATTAGTGGTGGGCATAGATTAATTTTTTTAATCTAGATTAATCTCACTGTAATCTTGGAATTAATCTAGATTAATCTAGATTAAAATGGCTCATTTGAATTCTGCCGAAGGCATTCAGAATATGTGTGCTACCCAAATAATGACTAAAAGTAAGTCTTTGAGAACGGGTTTCTCAAGCCAGGTGGCGCATTAGACCAGGGGCTCATCTCCTGTTTCCAAAATGCATCACAAACTGCTTGAGAAAGCTGTTCTACTATGATAATTGGTGATGAAAATAAATTATGTTCAATAAGATGTACTTGTGTTTACTAACTGTTTATTCAGTTAAACATTAATTTTGAACTGTAGGCCTACATAAGAGGTCGTGATGAACTGTTTACAGTTTCCATTGGAAGCTTCTTAAAAATAAATTTTCCCTGAAGCAACCCGGCGGCTTCATAGCTGCATCCATGTTAGCACGTCACGTTTGATGTGGTAATTTCACAGTAACGTTAGGCATACACACAGGTTCGAAGTAGAGGGTGACACGGGAGTGAATTCTCAAACCTCTCCCGTCTCACTCCACAAAAATGAATCTCTTCCCGTCCCAATCCACGAAAAAAACTGGGGGAAAATCCCGTCCCGTTCCACTCCAGAAAGAATGACTCCCATTCCCTCCCACTCCCGTGTTGTTGTTTTTTTTTTTGTCGATAACTGTCAATTACAGTAAAAATATAGTACAGATCACAGCGTGCCCACCTTATTAGTTGAATAAAAACCCAAAATGTAGTTTTTTGTTATTATATTGAACTGAAAGCCATCTTATGCACAGTGTTGCACAGATTCAATTTCATGTAAATCATTCATTCGAAGTTTCTCGCTCAAGTTCACATGAGACCAGGGCTGGACTGGGACAAAAAATCGGCCCTGGCATTTTTTTGGTCCAGGCGGCCCACCACCACTTCGAACTATATATATATATTCAAGAAGAACATGTACCGGCCCGATTGTGCGTCGGCCCACCGGGAAAATGTCAGGTATGCCAGATTACCAGTCCAGCCCTGCATGAGACCTAAAGCGCATCCTGTTTGCTTAAAAGCGCAACGTTTCGTTGTTATTCTGAGTGCACACAAATAAACGTAGAGTCTTTACAGATTCGAAAGATGTATTAGGCTACTTTTATCTGTATGACCAAAAATGACGGAGATTTTAAGAGCAAGTGAGCGCACCGGAGCCTGTCCTGCAGCGAACGCGCTATTCAGCTTCCACTCTCCACACAAACACTTCAATAGCGCACATTTCTCTAGGTTAACATCATATTGAGCGGCCATGTAAAGTTGCTACTACATACATCTTTCAGATGAAAAGCCATATTTGAGGTTGATGAATGATAGGTGAGCGTTTGGATGTCCTGCCCGAGTGTATTACCACATAGACCAGCCGTTAACAATCTGTCCGTCACGGACTGCGTCATTCACTTAACCAGCCACACCAAAGCAAACAGGAGGAGAGCATAAAGAGACAGGGCAACTAGAATTGAGTTCAGAATTAAAATATACAGTTTATAGTTTATTTATATAAAAGGTATATTTGTGTGTAAAGTTGGGTATCATTACTATTCCCGGTCCCACCCACTCCCGATTAAATATTTTCCTCTCCCGTCCCAATCACGTGATTCGTAGCGATTTTGTTTCCTATCCCGCGGGATTCCCGAAAAAATGTCAGCCTCTAGTTCGAAGACTCGTTCTCGCCCCCTACAGTGCAATTCGGCTAGGTATACATCCGCGCTAAAATATCAAGGTGAAAGTCATCATAGCTTGCGTAGTATAGACCCAGCTCCCAACCCAACTTTGAGAATAGATTAACGGCGATATTTTTTTATCGCCCGATAAGAGTCTCACGTTAACGCAGCACGTTAACGCCGATAACGGCCCACCACTAATATATATATATATATATACACAGTAAATATATACAAAAGTATATATATATATATTTACGCGTCAAACTTATTTTGCGTCAAACTTCAAATTTGCTGCTTATAAATATTTTGGTAGTTGTTAAGTTCAGGTATGGAGTGGGACTAAGTGATCTAAAATATGGTCATGGAGAATAAGGCATTAATATGTGCTTTATAATTACTAATAAACAGCCAATAATATGCATGCTAATGCACAAGTAGTTAATCGTGATAATTGATCCCTAAATTAAAGCGTTACCATTTCTTTAAAATAGTAAATGTCTTAGGAGCATCAGATTTTAGAGGGCCCTCAAATGCATGAAATTGCCATTTTTCCGCATTGTCTAATTTAAAAAAAGTGAGTTTAGGAGTGTATTTTTCAGTAATGCATCAGTGATCACACATTACAGTCAATCATTTATTCGACATTGAATATTTTAAATACGGTAAGAATTTATTTCCGACATTAAAATATGGTAAGGTTAACGGCGTTTTATGTTGAAGGCTGCAGATGCTTCATATGGAGTATGTACCATCACCTTCATTTGTCCTTGCATTAACATCTGTTACATATTCAAAGCTGTACCTAAAAATACTGTATTGTGATTTTTTGTAAAGATTGTTTTTGTCTAATGGCCTACATGTGAGTACAGAGTACACTAGCTCATTAAATTCACTTACACTATCACAAATCATCATTGTGCGATAAACACTGTTTTTGTGAATAAAAGAGCTAACGTGAGAGATTTTTTTGTTGTCATTCTTTAGTTTATTGCTTTATTTTTCTATCTTTATTAAACATATCTCTAATATGATTACACCAAAGCAACAGCCATCTGAACAAGTTTAAAATTGAGGATAAGAAGGAAACAAAATAAACATTTATAAAATCATGTAAATGCAATGTATTAGAATGGCATCAAATACATAGTTCATGCAAAACATTAATTTTCATCACAATTTAAATAATTAAACTAAAGCATTTGGAGCTTTACTTCTTCAGCTTCAATAGTGAAATCCTCCACTGAAAGACCCCAGGCTTGAATTGCAAATATTCTCAGTTCTCCAGCCACACACAGAATTTGAGTTTACTATGAATTACAAATATAACAGTAATAATCTCAAAAGGATACAAAGAAAAACCTTTGATAAGCAATATTTGTAACTATGAAGATAATTATGAAGTTTATTTCATATAAGTAGTAAGTGTAGTATTGTTAGCTCAATAGATATGACCCACAAGCTTTTGGTTCCAAAAAGTTGAGCTGTTCCCTTGTAAACTTCAGAACATGGCCGAAACCATCCAACAGTGCCATTTTTTTTTTTTACAAATACACAAACACCTAAAGCAATTTTATGTTTAATTGAGCAGCTTCAATGAACGCTAGTTCATTTTGCATGTGTTTTTTGGTATCCATGGTAACACGTGGGTGTCTGTATGTGACTCTGGCTTTCATATTCATACACACAATATCATGCAGTCATACATGCACTCAGACAGTTTGCACAGGATCTTTCTGAAAGCACACAATAATACAAGCTCAACATTGGTGAGAACCATGTGCAAGTCTTATGACATATCGAAAAGCCATTGTGAAATTGTATCACAATGGAAGACAGCTCTATTTCTCTGCACTAAGCCGTTGATAAGCCAGCAAAAAGATTAAATCAGAAAAAACTGAATGCATCCATGAGCTCAATATACAATCACCCCTGTCCTCTGATTTCATCGGGCTGCATCAACTTTTTAATCAGTCTGACCAATTCTATTTTGGACCCTATATAGCTAAAATCCAGATTTTCGATCGCAAATCCCAATTCCAGCTCATATCCACCTTGAAATGTCACACTGAGGTTTCTATATGAAACTACAATCAAGGCTTATTTCAAGGTCAAGTAGGAAATATATTGTGCAGCATATCATTAATAACACAGACTGAAGACTCTTCCATTATTAATGGCACCAGTAATTACAGTCTCTTTTCTACACCATTAAAATGGGTTTAAAGCATTCTGCACGTTGTTGGAGCCTTTAAGTAGGTTTTATGTAAACATATTACACAATTATATTTGCAAAACATTCTGAAGCACTTGTAAAATAAAGCTTCTCTTCACTGCCCCACAGACACGTTTTGCATTTGTTTACTTCATTATTGCTTGTGTAATGACTTGCTGTTCACTTATAGTAGCAGCGCAAACCTGAGTGCTCCTGTGGTGCAAATGTGATAGAGTGATTAATAAGAAGAGCAGAATGAGGGAGAGGAGAACGAAATCATATGGAATTTGTTGTTTGGAAAATTTCTAAAACATTTGGCACAGCGCATTAGCTACACCCACATTCCTTATAATGAACTAGTCCAGAGTAATGGCTGGTTTTGATTATTGTCGATTGCAGTTGTATATCTGAATATATATGAGTTCACGATTACTCAAGATGTGCAGAATGATGTTATTATGACGACACTGTGCTTAATGTGCATCTACAAGAGTATCTGCTGGTATTTATATTTCAGACATTTTAAAATTGATTTTACACTCCACTCATGATATTAATATGAAATTGCTGTTTCTCTTCAAACTAACAACTTGCAGTGTTTCTCTCTCACACACATACAGTACACTGTATCATCTGGATTCATAATGAACTTTGTTAATTTGAATGTATTATTAATTCAACTTAAAAATAAAATAAACCTGGAACGATCAGTCTGTAACGTAGGTATCATTTGTCCTCCCTTCCTCGAGGCTGCAAGCAGATTCACTGGATTCACTGTCCTCTGTGTATTAACAGAGCTTGAAAACCAGCTGAATACCAAAGAGTGAATCACAAAGGCTTCTGGAGTTTCTGGTTACAGGCTATAAATGCTTCCCCTATTTGCTTCTATTTTGAATTAATTAACAGACTAAAAAAATTACAAATCTCATTCTGAAAGCTCTGAAGAGTTATGAACATCATGTTTTAAATCTTAAAATCATCAGTAATTACAACACCATCAGTCAACCAAATTACAAGATCACTCTTAAAATACGTTTTTAGAAAAGCAACCTTTAACCTCTGTAGCTTTTAAAGTTTATTCGGTTATTTCCAGGATGAGGTCATCTCCTTCCAGGCTGCTGTCGGCATTGACGTGCACCTTGGATATGATGCCTGAGATTGGCGAGTTGACAACTGTCTCCATCTTCATGGCGCTGAGGACGCAGAGAGGCTGACCTTTCTCCACCTTCTGACCTGGCTTCACCTTTACTTCCACCACTTTCCCGGGCATGGGAGCTCCAACCTGTCCCCGCACGTCTTTCAAGGCTTTAGGGTGAAAGTGCATCACCTGGTGGAGCAGAAAGCAGAATGAGCTGATTACAGGGGAGACCAGGGCCAACAGAGACATTTTTCACATTTTCCATCACAGCTCTTTTCAAACTGACAGTCATCTTTTGCTGTTAGAAACATATATGAGTAAAAGGACCCTCAAAATACATATACATATAATATTTACAATCAGAAAGATTTAATAAAAACAAATGATAGAAACACTAATCCACTGTCTCTCAAATAAGAGAACACCTCAAATAAAATATATAAATAAAGAAATAAATGTTATATACACACACACACACACACACACACACACACACACACACACACACACACACACACACACACACACACACACACACACACACACACACACACACACACACACACACACACACACACACACACACACACACACACACACACACACATGTTGGTTTTTATGGTTTACGGGGACTTTCCATAGGCGTAATGGTTTTTATACTGTACAAACCGTATGTGCTATTGCCTACACCTACCCTACACCTAAACTTAGCCCTCACAGGAGACGTGCATTTCTATTTTCCTCAAAAAAACTCACTCTGTATGATTTATAAGCGTTTTTAAATTATGGGGACACTGAAAATGTCCTCATAAATCACCTTCTCCTTGTAATACCTATGTCATACCCATGTCATTATACAAATTTGTGTCCTCATAAACCACATAAACATGCCACACACACACACACACACACACACACACACACACACACACACACACACACACACACACACACACACACACACACACACACACACACACACACACACACACACACACACACACACACACACACACACACACACACACACACACACACACACACACACACACACACACACACACACACACACACACACACACACACACACACACACACACACACACACACACACACACTTAACCAGTGTTGGGAAGGTTACTTTGGAAATGTAATAGGTTACAGATTACAATTTACCCTACTTAAAATGTAATAAGTAGTGCAACTTTTCAATTACTTTATAAAAGTAAAGTAACTGATTACATTTGATTACTTTTTGATTACTTTTCTAAATTTCTAAGGTTTTCCACTGTTAATCATTTTCACACATGTAAAGCAGGCAGGGTTAAACTTACAGTAGTGTTTAACACTAATTACAGTCAGACTTTTGAAAGCCTTCATCACTTGAATTAAGATGATAATATTTACATTTTAAAGGAGACATTGGATGCAAAATATCGTAATTTGCATATAAATGTGTCTTTGCAGTGTGTGGACACAACAACCCTACAATGGTAAAAATGCACTCCTTTTTTAATCCCCCCAAAGCCTAAACAGTCTCAATTATCAAGCCATTTTGATTTTGTAGTGAATAACCACCCTCAATACCACAACTGAGGTGAGACCCTTGAGCAAGGCACCGAACCCCCAACTGCTCCCCGGGCGCCGCAGCATAGAAGGCTGCCCACTGCTCCGGGTGTGTGTTCATGGTGTGTGTGTGTGTGTGTGTGTGTGTGTGTGTGTGTGTGTGTGTGTGTGTGTTCACTGCTGTGTGTGTGCACTTGGATGGGTTAAATGCAGAGAACAAATTCTGAGTATGGGTTACCATACTTGGCCACACGTCACTTCACTTTCACTAAATTAGTTTATGTCTGCTGCGCAAATCATTTTACTCCAGACTGCTTTCTGAATGAGGGACAATTCAAGGCAAGTTTTGTTAAAAAGTTAAAACTAAAGAATGGATCAGCAACCATTGTTCATGATCCAGCTGCACCTCCAGAAGAAGTAAGTCTCCCACTTTATATGTTTTTATGATTATATGCAAAAAAGAAAGGGGCGGGGTGAGCAGAGCTCATTAGCATGTAAAGAGATATGCACCGAAATGAGTCGCTGTGTTCTTTTACACACCCACCGAGACCATTTCAAGATTACCCTAAAGAATCATACCCACTTGTGGAAAATGGGCATCTGATGTCCCCTTTGAAGCACAGCCACCTCAAAATCAGACTTACTTTAAAATCATTATGAGGTTAAATACAGATTTAAAATCATAACAAGAAATAGTTTAATAGCTATGATACTGATTTTGAAATCAAATCGTTGCATAGCTTATGACATGAAACACTGGAATCTAATGATGCCTTCGAAAAAAAATGTTAATTTAAAAAAAAGCATATACATAAACCCATATAGGAATATAAGACTTATCGGAAAATGTTATAAACTTCTGAAACATTGGTGTTTCATATTTTAGAGCAGTCACTGCAATTTATGAAAGAAATCAATTAAATCTGTCTGTAGGAGTGTGTGTGAAAAAAATCAGACGTAACCCTCTTTGTAATCCTTAACATTTTCATAAGTAACTGTAATTTAATTACACATATTTTCTTAGTAACTGTAACTAATTACAATTACTTTTATTTTGTAATTAAATTACGTAATTCCGTTACATGTAACTAGTTACTCCCCAACACTGCACTTCACATAAGAACAGACATGGCCATTATGTGTGAGGCTTCCAGTGTCAATTACATCTAGTTATTCTAGTTAGTTATCATATTATTTTAATGTATCATCATAATCTTATATTTTACAATACTATTTCACAATGTTATTGTTTTTACTGCATTTTTTTATCAAATAAAAGCATACTTGATGAGCATAACAGAGTTCTTTCAAAATCATTAAAGAATCTCACTGACCTGCTACTTTCATATACAGGTAATTTATAACACATCATAACACATAATAACATTGAATAACATTAAAGCATTTTTTGGCATCATTACTTCAGTCTTCTGTATGACATGATCCTTCAAAAATAATTATAATATGCTGATTTAATGCTCAAAAAATATTTTATTATTATTATTATTAATATTTAAAACATTTAAGTAAATATTTTCAGGATTATTTGATGAATAGAAAGATCCAAATATCAGCATTTATCTGAAATAAAAAGCTTTTGTAACATTATAAACTATACCATTCAAAAGTTTGGAGTCAGTATCATTTTTGAAATTTATTATTTAGGAAAGAATGCATTAAATTAATAATAATAATAATTCAATCTCAGAACCGGTCATTCATGTAAACTTTTAACAGTCTAGAAAGAAATCAGTCATTTCAAAGGAACTAAAACTTTAGACAGCAGAAGAAGAATGTTGGACCCGCAAAAACAAACTTCATGTCATGAGGAGAAATGCTCTTGCTAGCTGTGTTCAGGCAGAAGGAGCGCTCTTATGAGCATATGCTGAGTAAGTGTCATCACTCTGACTTATCTGACACTGAGTGTGTTATGAACGTTATTAGTCTGCCATACTAAGCCAAAGAAGACAATAATAAACAAAAAGAGCATCTACAAAGAAAGGAACCCATTTTCCAGGCGAGGAGTATTTGAATGTTTGTTTACCAGAGAGAATATCTTATAATGAATGAATCACCTTTAAAATGATGTGTTATGTGTGGGCAATGAAAGTGAGATCTTCAGTTCTGTCAAATCATGCTGTAATCTGCCAATTTATATTTTATATTATTATATATATATTATATTTTATAATTATATATTTTATATTATAAGCAGTGTGGTGCAGTTACACTTGCTGTGTCCGTGGCTGACAAAGTTCCTACACAGCTATTGACTTGTAATGAAAGTGTACACTGTGCTTCCTGATAATTTAAAATATGTTTTTTTAACACCGCTGCCTCTACGTAATAAACGCCCATGACAGCAAGAGCAAGATCATTTTTAGCATATGACAGAAATTATTCACACCTCGAGAGAGAAAAAGGAGAACATTCGCAAAACATGTCTGAATGATTGAGTGTACTGTTCGTGTCAGGATAATTGCTTTTCAGTGATGAAACAAACCAATCTAGGGAGGAAAATAAACAGCAAACAGTTACCTTCATTGCTGCCGTATCCTTGACCAAGACTGAACGCAGCTGGCCGTTGAGCTCAAAAAACACCTCCCTCTGACCAGACTTGTTCAAGTCACCCAAGGCCAAGGCTTTGATGTGCAACGTTTTCCCTCTCTCCAACTCCACCTGTGAGAGGAAAGAGCCAGAGTCCCATAAAAACACAGAAAAAAACTAAAAATAAAATCAGAGTAACAACTGTAGGTATGAGAAATTAAATATGGTGTGATTGTGCTTCAAAAACAAATAAAACCAGACTGGAGCACAATAGGCCGAAAAAAACATAGGCAAAACTAAGGCAAAGTTTAGGGATGAGTGATTAGCACAGGCCTCTGGGAGGCTTTAGGTCTGTACCATGTGCTGTTTGGATGTGGAGGGAATGCTATTTTGGGGTGTGCCTGCGTTCGCCTCAGTGACAGATTAATATAGCTCATGCTAATCTACGCTAATCAGCCACGACTAACAACTCATTTGGACAGCTCCACTGGGTGGAGAAACACGACGCCAAATAACTTCAGTCCCTAAGAAATTTACGATTACGCATGTTAACCGAGGAAAATCTGCTTCAGTTTGAAAGGGTACAGAGAGACCTGGTTTGAAGAATTTGAAGAAGACGATTAAGAAATGAAAGCAAACTCGATCTAACAGATTTGATGCATTTTCAAAGTAAAATGACTTTGTAGGTGAGTTCGCATCACTTCCGGTCTGGCTCTTGCTCTGTCTCAGAGCGTGATCAGCTATGCGAGTCCTGCATCTGGGGTTCTCAGTTCTCGTGGTGCCTGCAGTAGGACTCCGAGACACATTCATGCCTGCCAGGTAACACCCACTTCACTCATAACTGGGTATTAGGAGCCAAACACACGGCTAAGCTCCAATCATCACATTTAGAAACACCGTAGGGCATAGCTAGATAGAGATACAGCCATTACAGTTTGAGATTATTCAGAAACTAGCATAGAATATGCTAAAAAATGTAGACTCCCTGAACATTACAACGTTAAACTCTGTTAAATTCTGTTAAAATGTAAAACATAATTTATGGTTACTTTATGGTGACTTCACAACACCTTCACAAAGAGAGCCTAGATGTTCAAAGTAATATATTTTGAACACAAAAGAGGCATGCTATTCAATCTTACTATGCTAATTAATTTTACAACCACGGTCGCAATAAAGTGTGCTAATAAACTTTGTGAAAGTGGAGGCTAGTTGAGGTCACAGGAAATCTAATTTTGCAAATCTCCCGGTGAGAGAGCAGTCAGGCTCTTGGCTAAATCTTCAAAGGTCAAATCCCATAGTGTTATAAATTCAACAGGGTGAAAAATAGTTGAAATAACTTGGTACAAGAAACAAGGCACAGTGAAAATTTTGATGTTTACATAACCCTTGCAGAATATGCAAAATGTTTATAATTTTAATAAAAAACGAGGATCATAAAAAATGCATGGTATTTTTTTAGTACTCTCCTGAATAAGCTATTTCACATAACAGATGTGTACACATAGTCCACAACACAAAATAATAACTGAATTTATAAAAAGGACCCCGTTCAAAAGTTTACATACCCTTGACTCTTATTTCAATGTGTTATTACCTGGATGATCCATGAAAAATCCACTAGGTCCTGCACATTCTTTGGTTTTCCAGCATCTTCTGCATATTTAAACCCTTTGCAACAATGGCTATACGATTTTGATCTATCTTTTCACACTGAGGACAATTGTGAAAACAATAAACTTTTTGAATTGGATAATTGGGGTAAATTGGGATAAATAATTGAAATACTTATTATGTCACTTTATGCCATTATGCCAAAATAAGAAAAATGTATACATCATCCTGTTCAAAAGTTTACACCCCCTGGATGTAAATGACACACAGTTGATTCAAGGGTATGTCAAATTTTGAACAGGGTAATTTTTATAAATGCAGTTATTATTTTTCCTTGTGTATGTGTAAATTAATGCTATGTGAAATCGTTTAAAGGAGACTTATTATGCCCCTTTTTACAATATGTAATATAAGTTTCAGGTGTCCCCAGAATGTGTCCGTTAAAGTTTCAGCTCAAAATACTGCACAGATCATTCATTATATCATTTTGAAAATGCCCATTTTGAGTGGAAGCAGAAACACTCTGTTTTCATGAATGTCTCTTTAAATGCCCTCCCTTAGACTCAGAGTCTCCCTTATTAAGTGTTCCTGTGGCTCAGTGGTAGAGCATTGCATTAGCAGCGCAAAAGGTTGTGGGATCAATTCCCAGGGATCACATACTGATAAAAGAAAATGTATAGCCTGAATGCACTGTACATAAAATGCACTGTAAAAATGCACTTTGGATAAAAGCATCTGCTAAATGCATAAACGTAAATGCAAATGAGCTGCTGTTCCACGCCCCCTTTTCCAGGGCTGTGCCTTTACAGCTCCAATGTCAGATACACTGCTTAAAAAACATCTGTTTGGTTTTGATTATCATGTCTACCATGCGTTTTAAACCATATTAGTTTATATTTTCTGATATATGGTTTTCTGAGCGCACACATCCGAAGCACACACACAGAAAGCGGATGTCACGTGACGTGCAGTTCTAAACTAAGCTTTCTTTCGAGTCTTATTGCACTTAAACTGTCAAATACACAGAAGTTTGTGTTAAAAACACACATATATTAGATCTGTGTGGCAGCAGCGTAATATACAGTAAATAAATCAATAAATCCACTTGTCTCCTCTGAGGCTGGGACTCTAAATAGTGTTCTGTGGTCATTGGCGCAGACAAAGAAAGAACAGTTAGCATGCTTTGTTCGAACTTTTGCCATGGCATTAGGACTGGTACAACGTTGTCGCTTTTGAAAACACAATGGCAGCACCGTGGGTGAAAACGTGCAGATCAAGAGGCTGTAATATTAAAATATAAGATCCCCTTTAAAGTCAGATTTTCCTCATGATATGCCGCTCAGGACAGTACTAAATAAAAAAACAAAAATGCAATTTTCATGATCCCTCTTATTTTAAAATGATTAACATTTTGCATATTCTGCAAGTGGTATGTAAACGTATAGCAGAACTGTATAAATAAATAAAAAGAGACACATCATTGAAGTCAGTTGATATAAGGCTTATTGTGACCCACCTGGAACTCCTCTGCGATTTTGGGGCCATCCAGAAACAGGCGAGTGTTAAGGCAGTCCACTGGGCCAAAGTTTGATGTGAACTCTTTAAATTCCTGGAAGACTTTAGGGTACATGGCTGCCGACATCACATCTTCAGGAGTTATTTCATCACCATGTGCCATTCGCAGATCAGACTCAAGAGTCTCAAAGTCCATTGGTGGAAGAGAAGCCCCTGGACGACCTTCGATTCGAGGCAATGACTTGAGAACCTTTGAGAAACATCATACTTGTTACACTCTGGGAAAAATGTAAAAGCTGTAGCTTTAAGGGTACTGCAGCTTGTCACTGGGGCAGTGCCCTTACAGAGGCATCTTTGTATTTATGGACCCCTAAATGGTTGACAGTAGGGTGAATATTACTACTTTAGGGTACTAATATGCACCTTTTAAGTGTAGATAAGGTACAAAGTTGTCTTTTTAAAGATGCTGCCTCAGTGACATGCTGCGGTACAGTTGCTATTTATTTATAGCATATTTAAATATTATTTATATTTATTTATTTATTTATTTACAGTGTATGGGCATAAACTATACATACAATTGTACAATCAGAGTACCAGCTGAACACAACTTCACTAACTCACGAAGAGAGTTCACCCAAAAATATTTTTTGTCATTATACAAACCCTCCCTAGGTCTCATTGACATGTTCAT
Source organism: Ptychobarbus kaznakovi (assembly GCA_027422405.1). Classification (NCBI taxonomy): domain Eukaryota; kingdom Metazoa; phylum Chordata; class Actinopteri; order Cypriniformes; family Cyprinidae; genus Ptychobarbus; species Ptychobarbus kaznakovi. Next base: position 25,550,622 of record CM049798.1, on the reverse strand, counting down.
TAGAGTTTAATGAAGAAGTAGCAATGTCTGACTTGGGGACCAATTGTTTTTTGTAAATTTAGTGCTCGACAGTCACTGTCCTGATTCACTTTCATGATATGGACAGTGCCAAGGATATTTTTCAGTGAACTAGTCTTCTAATAAAACTGAAAGAATGGCCATTTGTCTTGAGTTAAATGACTTCCTCATGACAACCAATCCAGGTTTTAGATTCTAACAGCTCTAGAATAAGAGAGCTAAATACTAATGCGAGTCAGTCTTCAGGTCATGGGTCATGGGCCACATCTCTCTGGGATCACTCCTGCAACTTTGAGATTTGCAGCACACATTTTGAATGGATTCCATCACAAAAAGCATAAATATTTTGCAAATGATTCATCAAAATCACCATTCACTATCTTACAATGTTTTTGTCCTCTGGCTAGTTCCTGACTTTGCAAGCTCAAACATACTGAATACATCATTAGTGCTGTCAGAGTGGGCGTTAATGAACAAAGGCAGACACACTTTGACAAATAGGTCAATTGCAAAGGAGAAGCTACACCATCAATATTCAGTATTTGCGAAGCATTTGTACAGTTTGTATTTTTTAGGTAACATTTTTATGTAAAATGTTAAACATTTTTTATGTAAAATATTTATATATTTTATGTATAGGTAACCATTTTTATATATAGCATATGTATAGTCAAAATCTGTCAGTAGGTTAGTTGTGTATAGGTTTATACTGTTTTACTTCATTGTTGTATGTCTGTATTCATGTAGCACCGTGGTCCTGTGAGGCACGACATTTCATTCCACTGTATGTCCACACATGTAGCGGAATGACAATAAAGCTAAACTTGACTTGACTTGAATATGCCATTAAAATGACTCAATTCACTATGGACAAAAACTTGCCAATTTCTTGCTGTTGGCAAGGCAACAACAACCAAGTAACACTATTTTCTCCTTTTTTGTTTCGCAGCAGTAAGAACGAGTTGAAAAAATGGTCCTTGGATTTGCATTGAGAAACAGTCTGGAGGCTAACAGGAGCAAATTGAATAGACTACACAAAAGGACTGGTCCAGGAGAGAGGGAGAAAACAAAACCGATCAGCTCATAATACGCTCAGCAGTCCATTTTGTTATTCAGATAAAATAGTTGAAAAGGCTGCCGGCAGTCCCAACCCACCGAACTTTTGAATAAATTGCCACTTAATAGCAGTTGAGTCATAATTTCAGACCATATGGGCTCCTGTTTTGTTTGATGCATCCTATAGGTTTATTTTAGTGGTTCTGTGACTCAGTTACCCCGTCTGAGCGTTTGTATGCAAGCTTATTTGTCCAGGCGAGCTTTGGGGTAGAGAAGCTCACTCGTGTACTTCCTTACTTCTAATCTTTTTTTTTCCTTATCACTCCATCACTTGAGATTCCACAGGGGCATTTATTCATTTTCCTACATCAGTCCTGTGAAGCTTATGATTCATATATAACAAACTCAATACCTCAGAACCGAGAGGCTGTTTATTTTATCCTCACAGTGTGTCCTCACTGGATGTGTCAGTGGCAGACATAGCAAATTCATTCTTAAAATGATCCAAAGGCCGAAATATCTGAGTAAAAGAGCATAATTAATATTACAAAGGTGATTTTATACCTTACAAATGGGATGTACAAGCTTTGCATTACCCCAATAAATATAAAGGTTTTCTGTATCAAAATCTTGAAAATCAAAAAACGCAAACGCTGTGATCATTTACTCACCCTCATCTTGTTCCAAACCTGTATGAGTTTCTTTCTTCTGCAGAACACAAAATAAATTATTCTGAAGAATGTTTCAATGAAACTCAGTAAGGTCCGGCATTGTTGTTGACCCCATTGACTTTCACTGAATAAACAAAATAAATACTGAGACATTTTTCAGAATATCTTCTTTGTGTCCAGCAAAAGAATCACATAGGTTTGGGGCAACATGAGGGCGAGTAAACGATAACAGAATTTTCATTTTCTAGTGGACTATCCTTTTAAAGATTGTGAAAGGTCTCTATCTCTTCCACATTTAATGTCTTCTTCCAGGGAATGTACATATAGCAGCCTACTAATGTGGAAAAATTCACAAAAAGCCAAAAAAGCAAGTAGTAAAGACAGTAAAGCTATGCAATAGGAGTGAGAATACTTAAAAGCTAACGTTCCAAGCCTGAGGTAAGGTAAGGATTTAAAGGAGAAGACTTGAACTGCATTTATTTCATAGTAAGTTAAATCATAGCATTATGTATTCCTTATCTTCCCTGTCATTACCATATCACATACAGTGGAGAAAGACGCTTTCTAAGATTGTTGGAATGTGCACTCAGACTCTCTGCTGTACAGTTTGAAAACAGTGCTACATTGATTACCAGGTGATTTGCAGAGAAACTGCGGACAATTTTATGGACTCTTGTCAAAGGTTATGTAATTTCATAACTCAGAAAATAGCAGTTACTATATCAGACATCTGAGGCGAGAGAAGTTGCTAGGAGAGCTTCTGTTTCCCTCACGTTGGTTGCTGGGCTGGGTGAAAGGGGATATTTGACATTGTTGACACAGATTGGAAGGAGATGAGATTTGCTCTTTTTTTCCTGAATCATCTGTCCCCATCCAAGTGTGTGCATTTAGGCTGTTTGTCATTTTTTCTGTCATAGTCTGGCTAGAAATATCGCTGGGGAGATGTCATGTGCTAAACAGTCCTCCTGGAAAGATCAATAAGCCTGGATAAAAAAGGAGCCACCGAAATATTACCAGTGTCTGTGACCATTAATCACCAAACATATGTCTGTCAATGCAAAGATTAGAAGTCGAGTGATGCTTAATTTAATTTTAAAATATATTAAGCGACTTTAGAAGAGCTAAACTGATGAAGTTATTTGTGGTGCTTCACTAAATATGTCAATTAATAAGAAATTGACATTTATGTGCCCCTCACACTTTGATTTCTTCTTAGAGGAATATTAGAATATCTAGGAATATTCTCACGCAAAATCCAGCCAAATTTCCATTGAAATGGGTATAAAAGAGATTGCATTTAATTATATGTCTGAAAATCCACTAGGAGTTTTTCTGCTCTCCATCTGTCTGAGAGTGCACTCATGCACTTTATCTAACAAAGAGACTCATTTCACTGGCCCAAATCAAATTCGTCAGGCGTGATGGTCCATTGCTTTCCTCACAGGATCCACAGGAGAGAAGACTACAAAGCAGTGGGCTGTAATGGGAACTCATGTAGCCATAAAACAGTGTGAAGCTTTTCGCTCTCTGACCTGAACGCATCTTCCTGTGGTCGAGCCTCGTCAGAGGGAGCTGTGTAATTATTCCAACTGAGGGTATGTTTACGTACTAACTGTCAGATCATATAAAGCAGGGGTGGGTACGTTGATCCTGGAGGGCCGGTGTCCCTGCAGAGTTTAGCTCCAACCCTAATCAAACACACCTGAACCAGCTCCAAGGTCTTCAGAATGCAGTTAAGTATTTTTTTCCAGGTTTTTTCAGGGTTGGAGCTAAACTCTACAGGAGAGTGGCTCTCCAGGATCAACGTCCCCCACACCTGATATATAGCAAAATGAAGGAAAATCACAGCAGCTTTTTAGCCGAAGCAGGTGTGCGCATGTGTGTTTGTGTTAGCATCAATACGCATGCTTGTATGGGACTGCACTGGCTCTCTATACCATCTCTGGCCCAGAGTACATACAGTTTATTATCTTGTAGAACTGTGATACTTGACTTGAGACATTGAGACTGGCTACCAGTTTAAAAAAAATATTACAATACTTTTAACAAATGAGTTTAAATACTACCAAGTAACACTATAAGCAGCATCATTTAAATAACCGAGTCAACAGATGAACAACATAAGTTAACTATTGTCAAGTACACTACCATTCACTAGGCAACAAGGATCAGTAAGATCAGTACGATTTGTTTAAAGTTTATAAAGAAGTCTCTTGTCCTTTATAAGGCTGCAATTATGTGATCAAATTCTCAGTAAAATCAGTAATATGGTGAAATATTGATGCTATATTTTTAAATCTGTTTTCTATTTTATTATATTTTGATATGCAATGAAAAAGCTGAATTTCCTGCAGCTATTATTGACCATTATCCAGTGTCTCATGATCCTTCAGAAATCATTCTAATACGCTTTGTGGTGCTCAAGAAACATTTCTTATTATTATCACAGCTGTTAATACATCACTGACCAAAACTTTTAAAACAGTTGTGCTTATTATTTTGTCAAATTATTTAAGTAAATTTAGATTTTGTGTCTATTTCTGCAAAAAGGAACATATACAATGTCCAAATTTCATTATATTTAAATTTGACATGCTCATTTAGTTCAAAGGAACCATTTTAAATCAAACTATTAATTAAAATGAACTGGATTGATTCATAGAGAGAATGGATATTTTAGGAGAGACACATTGATAAATAAACTACTGATGTAGTTTTTTCACTTATTGGTAAAAGAAGCTCATTACTGGAAAAAAAAATTCTGTTTTGAAAAAAGCTGAGCTACTGTGACACTAATGAAAGTTACTAGCGTTGCTACTTTTAGTTTGTTATTCCCCAACACTGCTGTAGAGGTGAAATCATGACAAGAACCTATAGGGGAAGTGTACGTTCAAGGCATTAGGACTGTGCCTATGGGCTGTGACAGTAATGGTCTGGCAGACTCAGAGTTGAAAAGAATGCAAATAAGTGTGCTGTCATTCACACACACCCTCTGAAACCTGTCTCAGTCAGTCAATCAATCAATCAATCAATCAATCAATCAATCAATCAATCAATCAATCAATCAATCAATCAATCAATCAATCAATCAATCAATCAATCAATCAATCAATCAATCAATCAATCAATCAATCATCTAACACAGTTAGAAGTGTGCAGATGAGTATGATCAGTCTGGACTGATAAAGAACCCACGTGATGGTAGAGAGTCCATATGGTTGTTTGTCTGACAGATATTTCATTTGTGACTCACCTACCAATCTTAATCTGAAGATGAGAAATGGGACATTTTTTAGACTGTTTTTTTTTATCTTACAAGCTCTTTAAACAGTGATTTAATGACCTACTAAATTCCATCAACATTGTACACTCTTTTGTAACAGCCGGGCCACAAGGCTGCGCTGTTTGTGTTCAAATCAGAGCATAAATCGATGTATAAGGCACATCCCTGTGTCGAGGCTGCTAAAAAAGAGTGTACGCATTTTACGTCCAGTGGATAATCGCCAAAATGGCGCTACGCTGACGGTGCCTAATGGTTGAATACAATTTTTATTTTTTTTTATTTCCGTACAAAAAGTATTCTCGTCGCTTCATAACGTTACGATTGAACCACTGATCGCAGATGGAGTATCCTGGCGATGCTTTTCATACTTTTCTGGACCTTGACAGTGTAATTTACTTGGCAGTCAATAGGACAGTCACGATCCTCCCGGTTTTCATCCAAAATATCTTAAATTGTGTTCTGAAGACGAACTGAGCTTTTACGGGTTCTGAACAACATAGGGGTAAATGTGATAAATGACCAAATTTTCATTTTGGGGTGGAGTATTCCTTTAATTTATAAAAAGATTTTACAAAAATATCTGAGCAAACATAAAACTGAACCCCAAATCTCAAAATGTCACAAGCTTAAAAGCCCATGCAACTCAAGCACATCTGCACAGATCAACACTTCATAAATAGCGAGGAGGGTTTGATAACATGAATAGAAATTGGTAAGCAACCCTTTTTTATATTGTGACATCAGCATATGCCCACACGAAAATGCTCTTGTCTACATCATATAAAGTACAATCGTGTCTTGTGAGCTGCTCACGTCATCAGTGTGTAATGCCAAGGCTCTCCAAACCTTTCCACGCATCTTAAACACGATGTGACATACCCTCCCATGATCGCCCTGCTTCTTTGATTAAAGTGCTGAAGTGTCTCTGCTCTAGATGAGTCAGTTATTAGCACATTCAGCCAAGCTAATGCATTTTAAATAATACATAAAACATGCTGATTAGTCTATGGAGGAGCTCCCTGAGGATTGCCGGGAAAGGCTTTAGAGGCTTTTCCCTTGGCGGAGGCATGGCATACAAAAGAGGGCTCACCAATTCTATTAGTCACAGTGGCTGCAGTTCAAAGATGCTCCACACTTCATTCAGTCACTCTTCATTAATTTGACAGCTTTTGAGGCCATTTATAAGCCATGAAAATATATGTGTGTGTGTGGTAGGAAGGGTTTCTAAAGATAGAGTGGTTAATTGCCCTTAGGATTGAGACTGGAGCAATGTTTAATTGAAGTGTCTGCTAACGTCACTAAAAGTGCATGCGTAAAGGTGTGAAGAATTTTATCCCCTCAAGCTGTTTCCTGGTCACTATATAGATGTAAATACAAACTTTAAATATTTAGATGATGGATGTTTATATGGAAGCCTGTGGTCACATTTTTACATCTCAATCCACTTCAGATTTACAGACATCATGGCGCATGACATGTTTTGATCATATCATTTAGACTGTGATTGTATTTCTTGCATCTCGACATGTTTGTGCATGTAAAAGTGTGTGTTCGTGTGTACGCCTGTGGGAGAGGATTGCCCACTCTTATCAGTGTTTGTCCAGTGGTGTGTAACGCACCACGTCTGGTTATCTGAGTTTATCTGGATGAGCTGATTGGCAGAGATAGAGCCGCGGATGCATGAGTGAGTCACCGTAGACCCAGCCGCATGAACCTTTCCAACCTATTATGACAAGTGTGTCTCAAATTCACCCACAGATACATATGTTGACCATGCCTGGGGCTGTGGTGGTGTACGTATATCCAGGTCAGAGGACATAATATCATTAGCCTTTTAAAAAGCTTTAATGCATTATGGGTAATGCCCCAAGTCAGTATTAGGGAGCGCATTTGTGCCAACTTGTATTTAGTCACTGAAGGTGACAGAACAACAGCAGCACACTGAGGATATTTCTCAGCGTAATGTTTAGAGATGACGCATGATTGCAGTATATAACTACAATGCAGTGTAATGAAACATTAGTGTCCTAAACAGGTGCAATATACCTTAGTCAGGCTGGACGTCATATTGAATGTAACACACATAATAATGAGGCTTTGAGGGATAGATTTAGTATTTACAATGGCATGCACTGTATTGTTATAGATCATAATTTTCAAAACTCAGAACTGCTATGAAGTGTTTGTCTAATGAAAGTTGTTTTTCCGAAAGATGCTTTGTCAGCAGAACAATCAGTATGTTGTTAAATAACAGTACAATACACTATTAGCCAACGATTCAATCCAATGATCCAATGACAGGTAATTTGTCTTTCCACACTGAAGGCAAAACATGTGAGACACGATAGAATATATTAGGACGCAAAAATAATGTTTTGAAATCATCAAGCAAGTTAGAAGGGTTAGACATATTATTAAATGAAATGCAAATATATTCAAGAGTTTTGTTTGAGGCACTTGCACTTATCCATTGAATGTAAAAGAGATGAATGTAAGAGATGTTTTTGCCTGCATGTTTACCTATGAGATATGGGAAAAGTATAATTTTTCTTGGCTGACCCTTTGCCAACATATGAAACGATTGCAGAGCAACCTCATTTTATTAGCTATATGTCATTTTACATCTCACATCTTAAAGTAAGATCGGGTGAATCCCTCACTGAAAAAGCTATATCAACAGCATATGAAGGTAAATCTGGAAGTACAAATGCTGACATCACAGTCATATTATTTACTAGTGCATTCAATTGCTTGTGGGCAATAAAAGTGGGGAGATATGCTACAACAGATGTGTACTATGAGCTAAATGGCTGTTGATGAAGTGCATACAGTTGGAATAATTGGTGCTTATTTGTTTTAGATGGATTCAAATTCTGAAAAAAATCTTAGACATTGCTAATTTCTAATTTGGTTTTAATGCAGAATGTAGAGCTATTATTCCCTATGCATTAACATACACGCCAATCTTGAATGAATGGCATATGGTTTATTTAAGTACTTTTGACATATTACAGCTAAAAGGCTAATAAAGAAAAAAATGACTACACTATGTTTTTCAAAGTTTATATAAAACAGATTATTAGAGTAGATTTTTTTTAGAGTAGAGAAAATATTATTTCAGTCTTTCTACTTCAAAATTTCACATTTAATTAAATGTGCTACTTGCCATTTCTTTGTAATTATTTGTTAAATTTACTAACAAATCCTGAGAGAAAATTATTTCTACACCAATTTTTAACTTCTTTTTGTAGCTGGAAGAAATGCTGTATATGAACTAGCAACAACACTTTCCAGTTACTTAGCAACTTGAAAGAGACAGGAAGTAAATGTACAGGATTTGTTGTAACTACCGGCACATTTATATCAGTGATCACACATTTAGATGCCAATATCAGAAATATCCTTGTTGCCTAGTGGACAAGTCATATTTGTGTCTCTACTCTAAGATATCATGTGAACCCATGGTTCTGTTTGAGGAAAATTTCAAGCAGGCTGCAAATGTCAATCACACTTAAAAAGTTGACTTCATTCAGAGCCACAAAATAATTCACAATATAGATTTTATTACAGTTTTTTGTGTGCTACTGAGACACAGAATTAAAGTCACTACATAAAATGTTCAAATCTCTTCTCAACATTATCCATCTTTTTCTGTTTGTCTCTTTCGCTCTTTGTTAAATTGAGGCCACACGTTGAGCTCTCTTACACTGAAATGCTGCCAGTGCAGACAAACAGCGTTTGATCTTTCATTTTTGGACTTCGGAGTGCTTCAAAAGGGTTTGTCTGTCTGTCTATGTGTGTGTGTGCCAGAGAAATAGTAAATCAAAGTACTCAACTGCACAAGCAGGAAAATTTAGCAAAAGTCTCTCCTGTGACCTCCTGACTGTAGATGTGTTTGTGTGTGTGTGTGTGTGTGTGTGTGTGTGTGTGTGTGTGTGTGTGTGTGTGTGTGTGTGTGTGTGTGTGTGTGTGTGTGGATCAGTCTGACTCTGCATTGTTTCTTTTCTCAGCAAGACTTTGAGCACAAGAAGACGGAAACGTCACAGCCACTACTGAGAAAGCGCCTGGCAAGTGACAAGCTTTACTCAGCCTTAAACCTTTTGTCTCTTATCCTGTCTTTCACACATATACACAAACTTTGTGATGGATGCACACAAAGCTATCCGCTCAATCTCTTAAACTGTCTTTCTCTCACTTTATTGCATCCTTTTACCTTCTAATTTTATTCTTCTCTCTCACGCTCTTCCTCTCTATGTGTGGCTAGATATGATTAAAAAACAATGCCACTGTCAGTCTCAACAGCAAAAACAAAAACTGCTTATGTTCTTCCTCATTTGCAGGTGTCTTGGATAATAGCATCTGCTAAATGACTAAACGTAATAAAGAAAGCTCAATTATCCAGGGAATATTTCTGTGATAAATAAAGTGGCACTTTTTACATCAGTCTCAATGGTGTTTAAAAACGATTCTTGATCTAATGAATGCTATTGTTTTGTTTGCATGTCTGAGAATCCCGCTCATGTATTCTTTACCCAAAAAATTAGAAGGGTCAGTCCTGTTTATGCAGTACATTTTTATGTCCCCAGTCTTATAGCGATGAACAAAACATTAAACTTACAATTTTTAAGGATAGAAATCATATTAGTTTTTTTTTTATTTAGTTTTAAATAACTCTATTACTTTGGTTTTAGTGGTTGTTTGATTTTTTTAATCTAATTTCTCAAATCTAAATTTTACAAACAGATTATGTTTTTTCTTGGAAATATTCAGACAGTGAGAGAAAACCATGAAACCGTTAAACAGTGTAATCTCACCTTTGACCTGAAGGGCTCAGGGAATCCTCCGTGTGGTATTCCAATGTGTCCTTGCAAGAACTCCACAACAGACAGAGGGAAAGAGAGCTCGTCTGCTCTCTCTTCTACCTCAGCCCGGGAGAGAGAGTTCTGCACCATAAACTGAGCCAGATCACCCACAATCTTAGAGGAGGGGGTCACCTGAAGAAACAAAAGCGATTGAGACCGAAATGATTAGTTCTTCTGTTCTGGAATCTTTTAAAACAAACTCACACAGCACATTTCAATGCGAAGTACTGCAAACTGAAAATTGACCTCCTTAGTCAGCTAGAAATGTTCACCCTGTTCAAAATGCACACGATTCTACTGACAAATTGAGCATAATAATCAATTCACATTACAACGCTACAAACCCCAAGAAGAAAACATGAACTTTAAGAACAGAAACCCAAAACAATTCAAGAAATCGAAAGAGGAATTTATTTGTGGAGAGGTCAGATTGGAACAAGGGGTTACTTTATTTTTTAAAGGAACAGTTCACTTATTACTGTCATCACTTGCTCACACTCAACCTGTATGACATACATTCTTCCATGGAACACAAAAGAAGAAGGTTTGGAGAATATTCTGTTTAAATGACTCAATGAAAAGATGGTTAGACGATTAGTTTTCAAAGACTTGTAATATAGTGTATGTATCACTATAACTTAATTTAGTTTCATAATACTGGCCATTCTCTAAGAATATAAAAAAAATCACTGTGTGTTCCACAGAAGAAGGTAAATCATATGAGTATGAAGCAACATATGCTTTTCATTTTTGTGTGAATTATTCCTTAAAATGTGAACAACACCAAATAATTACTTCAAAATCTAGTTTAGACATCATCTAAAGGTCATTCAAATTCAGCCAATGAAGTGAATATGTGAAGAGTTCAGCAAGGAGACAGGAAATGACAAAAAACAGAGAATAAAATAAGAGAGTGAGAGAACTGTATGGAAATAAGAGATCCATGAGGATTTGAGAATAGGAAAGTCACACAATGTGAAGAAAGGGAAAAAGCAAGAGATTAAGGAGAGGAATAAAATGTTAAATGTCACGTCATTTTTCTTTCACATAAATAGTTCAGCACTCTGTGAAAAATAATTTATGTACAGCAAAACTGCTGTCAACTTTTCAACTTGCAGTGTAGGCTAGATATACTCTGAAAGCGTTGCCTTAAAAAAGTACCATAGTACAGTATTGCAATATCAAATATATTATCAAAGATATTGGTTGAGAGTAGGTCAACAAAAAAGAAACAGAGTAACAGTTAGGATTAAGTTTTGTAATAGAGTCCTAGACAAAGTTAATATCCTTGTTTAAATACAAAGCCACAGACATGACATGTGCAAAGACTTTTTGAGAGCAAATGATTTAACAACAACCCCACAGACCCTGAGTGACTCGGGCACTACTGGGACTGTAGAGGATAACACAGCAGAGACCTCCAAACTCTAATGTGACCAATTATAAAACTTCTTATGCATATACATGTCAACATTATACACCTTTACATGAGTTAGATGTGTTCTTTGAACAATATTACAATTCTGACACTCTTGCATAACTATCTTCTGCTTCAGAAGTTCAGTCATCTCAGCCAGGGAATACTGCTCATAGAGGAAAGACTCTCCGTAAGATGAGCACTTAACTGTCTGGATAATCAAATGTGATTTCACTAAATTAAGCGTGAATGTTTCCTTCATCCTGCCACAGTCATTTGAAGTCAAGACGCTGGAGCTCATGTTAAATCAAATCCTAAAGACTCGTGGTGGCTGGGGTGCTCCTGCTTTGGGTGCGTTCGGGATAGCAGAGTACCATGCTATTTTGCAGTGTGTTGTTTTGGGTGTTGCTCACAACTGTAACCAGTGTTACATGTTCAAAATGTGTTTAAAAACAAATTTCGAAGAATGCAGTCATAATGTTTTGAATATAAACTCATAATAGGCCTTTTTTAAGTAGTATGCAAAAACTTTTTTCTCTCAGATGTTATGACTTTATTGCAGTTAAAGGCCTATTGTGAGATTATTAATACATTATTAAAACATAATAACAAACAGGTGTGAAATTAAGTTTCTTCTATCAGACTGTTTTGTAATGTTTGGCTGGATGAAATGTAATTAAACTCTTGGCTTGAAATAGGTATAATGACCTGCTTAGTTTGTAAAACATATGATAATGTACACTACCGCTTAAAAGTTTGGGGTTGATAAGATTCTTAAATATTTTTGAGCGTAGTGTTGCACATCAACACTAATATTGTGAAACGTGTTTACAATTTAAAATACCTGTTTTCTATTTTAATATATAATACAATTTTATTTATTCCTGTGATGTTTGTCACAATCTGGTTGCCCTTCCACCACATTGGACTCTTGCACTAACTCACGTATTGTTTACAATTTAAAATACCTGTTTTCCATTTTATTTAGCCTTCCTGTGATGTTAAAGTTGAATTTTTAGCTTTATATAACTGTTTGCCATTACTATTATTATTATTTGTATTATGTTATTGAATTTTTAGCAGCCATTACTATTATATTGTCATTTATTTGAGATAGAAATCTTTTGTAAAATGATTGTATTTTTGAATAAATTAAAGCATCTTTGCTGAAAAAAGTGTACATTTATTTATTTAATAAAAATAATTAATACTGTCCCCAAACATTTAAATGGTAGTGTATCATAAACAACTAATGGTACAAAATGTAAATACTGTATTAACCCAGCATATAAATTACATTCATAGCACGCCTACTATGTCTCATCTTCATCTCTCTCTCCAGTCCCATCTGTGACGTACAGCTATTTTGTCTGCATCCTCAGTCAGTGTTAGTTTAATTTATGTTAGTCTGATTGTTTATATGCATATTCATACGAATTCATTCATAAATGATGACCTACATTCCCAACTGATTTTGCAGCAAGGTCTCCTTTCTCAGGATTTTATCTGTTTTGTTTTGATCTTCCCCACACATTTATTTAACTTTAACTTTATACAGTTTTAATAAAACTATGATGATATACCCTTAACTATCTTTCTAGCTAAATAAACCACAATATTGCACATGATTGCATCACACCTTGCTGGGATACAAATAACTGAAAAGAGTTCTTAATATACTGTATATAATACATTTTCAGAAAAAAAATGTAGGCCCTGGAACAGAACATGTTGACTGCACTAGACTTTTTTTTGCATTTGTCAAAAAAAAGCACATTTTTTTTTTTTTGTAAAGACCGGAAGTCACTACAAACTTTAACAACAATGTAGCAAGTTTGTGTGACAAGATTGTGGCATGTTACCATATGAATATGTCATATTACATATAATATATTTTTTAAAACAGTAGACATTAAACAAAATATACTGTCCATTAAAGGCTGCTATCACTACCATAGAAAATATCAGAAAATTCAGAATAGTGGCTCATTAATGATCAGTTCTTACATATTCACATTTGGTTTTGAATATTTGGCTACATTTGGTCTGTAGCTCAACAGGATCGTCTGAATCTAACAGAAAGCATGTTTCTGGTGAAAGATTCAAATTATGAGGATGCCGCCCTGAGAAATCCTTCAATTTCTGCCTTGACTTGGAATAGAGAGAAAAATCAATGAGTTGTTAATTAAGTAGAGGATTTGTTAAGTACCCAGACACAATGCAAAACTCGGTCAGGCCAAGTCACTGTGATGGAGGCTGTCGGGGAAAAGTGTTATAAGATGAGACTGAGACGGGATTAAGAGGGGATCAAACACACGCTCAGGCGCACTCACACACACACACAGAGAGTAATCCTCATGCCCGTCAGTGTCTCCTCTTACTGCATTTCTGACGTACTGTAATCCTTCTGTGTACATCTCACTCACACACACACACACACACACACACACACACACACACACACACACACACACACACACACACACACACACACACACACACACACACACACACACACACACACACACACACACACACACACACACACACACACACACACACACACACACACACACACACACACACACACACACACACACACACACACACACACACACACACACACACACACACACACACACACACACACACACACAGGTCTAGAAGTGTTTACTCTCTCCTGTGTAAATGTGCAGGGCATCTCCGGCTAACTGACAGGGTACATCTGTTTGGCCATCGGCATGGACAGCGAGCGCTTTGAACTCAAGAGAACGGTTTGTGTGTGTGTTGGTGCTTGCTGCAGCTTCAAAAGAAACAGAATTAGTGGAGTGTGTGTACGTGTGTGCCGGTGTCTGTCTCAGCAAATCCGGATAGCAAGAAAGAGCATGACATGAAGGTTGTGTTCAGAACCGAAAACTAGCATAATGCTTACTGTACAAAATATACAATATGCTGCCTAATATTTAGATATGTTTAAATATATATTTTTAAAAGTTTTTTGAATGAAGTCTCTTGTGCTCAGCAAGAATGCATTTATTTGATTAAAAATCTAATAAAAACAGTAAAAATCTGAAATATTATTACTTTATTACTTTCTTCATCAGTGTTCATTCAGAAATATTTGTACTATGCTGATTTGGTGCTCAAATAAAATTTCTTATTATGATAAAATCTGAAAACAGTTGTGCTAGTTAATATTTTTGTGGAAACTGATACATTTCTTTCAGGATTTTAGCATTTATTTGAAACATAAATATTTTGTTGTAATGTAAAAGTCTGTACTAACAAATTAATAATAATAATAAACAAAATAACAACATTTTTGCCCTACCACTTTGTGAAGGATATCACTCTTGGTTCATTCATACTACCAGAAATGGTTTTAAACGGCACATTCTGGCAAATGTAGTAGGCCGTCAAGGTTTTCCGTGCATACAGGAAATTCACATACTGTACAAAGTATAAATAATGCATAAGACTACTACTTTCTTTCATAAATAGAATGTGGCATGCTGAACATAACCTGGAAGAGAGAGAAAGAGATGGCAAAAGCAAACAGAATATAAATAGAGTATCACCACAAGATCCCAAAGTCCAGCCCATTTCCCCCCAACCCACTAAACTAAATTGAAGAGAGATGGCGTGGAAAAAAAAGAGTGTGAATTGAATAACAATCACATGCAGATAGACTGTAGGTAAACATAAACTTCTATTAGGAGAATCCCAATAATTGATTGCACTGAGCGGAAGACTGAAGTCATGCCAGACACATTTCAGCTGATCGGTTAATTTGGCCTTAGAGGGCAGAGCACACAACGGAAGCCAACATTGGCAGGTGACACTGACTGCTGGTATCAGGTTTCGAGACTGATCATCTGATAACCAGAACACTGTTCACACTGTTCCTGTGACAAAAAGCGGCAGCACTTGTTCTTATGTTAGCTAAAGAGATGCTGGATGGTAGTAGAACGTCAGCTCATCATGTTGAACGAGAACTGTACATCCAGAATCTGTACTATGCCTTGTTTCTAAAATAACTTTGTAATATGTAATCATTTAAATTTGAACAGAGGACAGAATGAAGTGTGCTTATGATTAAATTGTTATTTTTTTCTCCATTTTGGGTACACTGCAGCATTTTTTTTTAGTTTTAAGTTAATTGCTAGGTTTGAATCAACAGGGACAAGAGCTTCGACTATATATTTGTGGAATATAAATGACAGCAAATCCAATGGAAAAGAAAGAAACCACTTTATTCACTGGCCTTCAAGGACACTCTTCAGTATGTGGAACAGGGGAGGAGGAGAGAGAAATAAATAAAAAGAAAGAGTGGGTGACACATTTGGAATCAAAATGAGATTTTTGGAAGTCTTACTTTGATAAGGTCTCCCAGCAGCTTGTTGGCTTCGGCGTAGGCTTTCTTCACCTCTTTGAACTTGTTACCGAGGCCCATGCTGTGGGCCTGGAAGTGTAGGTTGGTGTACTGGCCCCCTGGGATCTCATTTTCATAAACATCTGCATTACCAGACTTCATTGTGGCGGTGCATTCGAAGGGAGCGTAAAGACCACGAGCCACTTCCCAGTACTCGCTGTAGTCAAAGACTCTGTCCAGAGAAACACCTGCATGACAGGAGAAGTGTGTTACAAATGCAGCAACTTTACTGTAGGATATTAAGCGATACAGCTTCATACAAACGTGAGGCTTCACATAAGACACCAGTTTCAATTTGAACTACACTACCCATGATTCTGCAGAGAAATATCGATCAATAAGAAAACTGTGAACAAAATGTGCCAATACTGCTCTGCAGTGACTGCTTACTCAACATTCCTTATGAAAATTAACATAAAAACAAACAAAACATGGTTAAAATATGGTGAAAATTAAGTAATCATGGTTTTGCTACACTAACCATTGTTTAATTATGCTATTTGTGGTAAAAAATTGCTATCAATATATTTTAACTCAAGACTTTTTGTCTGAATTTCAAATATATATTTTTTTACCATTCAAAGTGTGTAGTGTCATGCTTTCACTCAAAGCTGGTTTATTTGGGTGATGAAGTAAAAAAAATCTATATTTCACATTGGTTTATTTATTTATTTGATAAGTAGCCATATAATTAGCAGGAAAATGTACAAGCAGCCAGACAGTGTGATCATTGCACCTACGCAGAGCATGGATCTGCATTGACTGTAGACTATCCTTTATGTAGTCTAAGTGTAGGCTGTTTATATGCACCAAGCAATGTAACAATCACAAATTATTCAAATGATGTACAGGTCACAGTTTTGGCCATAAACATTATTTAACCATACTACTATTCCATATTCATAATATGAATGTAATATTCACACAGATTGTGACATAAGATTGCCTTTTAAAATCTGTTTAACAAGATATAGTGACTGCTCAGAGTAATTAGTTGTCACTTAAGTTGTCTTTAAAACCCAGGAAAGAAATATATATTTATATTAAAGATGGGAACGACTTGGCTGAAAGTATTAATTTAGTGAAATGAATCACCCTGTTCGTTCATATGCATTTAAGCGGTAGTGTTGGTAGCTCTTTCTTCCTCTTTTTGCTGGGGACATTTGACTGATACTGTTGTCCTAATCTGACACATCTCAAAACACACCATCAATCCATCAATAAAAGGCCCTGCATAAAGTCAGGCTGTAATAATCAATGTGGATTTAATTAAGCCTGATGCCACTAGAGTCATCAGTTTCCAGATGCCCCCCCCCCCCCCCACACACACACACACTTTTTTATTTTTAACATACTTGCATGTCATCAGTGAGAAGCTCCCTGCTATTAAAATGCTCCTGCTGGGTTTGCGTCACTCCAGCATATAATAGTAACCAGTCCATTGAGGCAAGTCAGTGTACATTGTGTGCTGTACTCAATGTACTACAGTAGATAAATGTCCCTAAATGCATCTAACATGAATGTGTGTTTATGAATGTGTATTTGTAGTGTGTATGTATGTTTGCTTGCATGAGCTATACATGACGGTACAATTTTACGATTGGCAGATTATTTTTTGCTGCGCACAGAGCTTTGGGCAGTCATAGAGACAAGTGTGATTTCTCAGGGCACCTATTTCAGTGATATCTGTCAGGTAATAGGGGTACGCATTGCATGATATTCTAAAAAAAATGCTTACAGCAGATGCTCAAACAAAGTATGCCATTCACTTGCAGACTAAGGTGGTTGTCTGGTCTCCCAGTGTGACAAAGCCTGGTTATTCGGGTCTGTTTTGATGGTTTTAGAGTGGTTTTGTGTACCTTCAGCTAGGAGAGCAGTTGGCCAACCAGCTAATTTAACACCCACTTGGATCAGGCTTAAAAATCATGTCAGATTGTAAAATAAAGTTGCATTTTGAGATGAAAAATCTTGCTGTAAGATATAAAGTCACACAGTGAGATACCAAATCATACTGAGACAAAGTCATTATTGGGACATATAAAGTTGCAATAATAAAAGTAGCGATTATGAGATACTAATTTGTATGCAAAGTCAGAAACAGGCTTCTGCATGGGAGTCAACTAAGAGCTAAGATCAGCTAACTTTGGTTTCAGCAAGGAAAACACACAATAGCACAATTATATGGCACAATTATATACTTTGTGTCCTCTGACAAAAGCAAAGGCTAAAACTTAAGTGTTCTGAACAAAACAAAACTATGCTAAGTGTTGCATATTGTGTAGAGCTCTGAGTTCAGAACAGTTTGTTCATATTATGCTGACATCAATATAGACTCGCACAACATTGCGAGAACACAGAGATCTTTTTAAAAGTGAACATAAAGGGCTTGCAGAGGGATAAAAGGTTTGGTTGTGAAAGGGAGTCCAAACTTTCCACTGAGAATTGAGAGATGTAGAGAAAAAGTGACAGACGGAGAACGAAAGAGAAGTGTTAGTGGAAGCAGTGGGCTTGAACACTGCATGGACATACATGGAAATGGAAGAAAATGAACTTACAGATACAGTATAGTCGGACAAAAACAAAACAAAACATATAGGGAGAGATGAGTGTAGGCGAAAGAGAATGTGCGAAAACTGCAAATAAAGGAAAAATGAAAAAATGCCCGAAGGGAGAAAAATGGAGGGAAAGAATATTTGAGAGACAAAGTGTGCTAGAAAGGAAAAGAGAAGAAAGAAGAAACACAAATCAATAGAAGGGCAGCTAGATGGGCAATGCAGAAATAAATGTAAAAAAAAAATATAATGATGAACATAAAAACTAAACTAACTAACTAACTAATCAACAACAATTTAACACAAGACATGTGCAAGAGGCTTTGACAAGTGTGGGGTACAATAGTGGGGTACAACAAATGTGTCTCTAGCATTTAATAGCAAACTGTTCTAATGGCTGATGCAGAGACAGTGAGCTAAAACTTTACCTGTGCTAGCTTGCTACACTGGTAACTAAATTAACCAGTGCAATACACTAGAGAGAATACCCTTGACAGTAAGAGAGAGTGATGAGACGAATGAGGGATCTTCAATAAATTAGAGGTCTTCCGTGACCAATTACCTCAACAGATGTGCTCATGAATAAAAAACTGTACTTAAACAAACACACATGCTTAGGTGGTAGAAAAGCACAAAATAGCATGTATATATCTATACTCAATTCTAATCTCAAACATTTTTTTTTTAGCATTTTCCATTTTTATTTTTTCATTTTTGGATGGGTTGTATATATAGTGTACTAATGTAGTTAGCCAAAAAAAAAAAAACTACATTACAAAAATAAAAACAAATACCTTTACATTATTCTGTCATTATGTGTCTACACATTCAGTTGAATGTTTGGCCCTGTTGCATTGTGTTTCGCACCATTTTTTTTAAATATATATCATAATATAATATACATATTGCTCTTTCAGTCAAATGCCCAGAGCCAAAGCTTTAATCTAACGCCTGAATCACACATACTCCGTTTGCGTTGCATGTTTTTTTCCGCACCCATGTTAACGGATCAGAGCGTTCACACTGCACGCGGTTGCGCTCCAGCAGTGCGTTTCAGGAAGGTTGCGCTGCAGCAGTACAGCTATCGTTTTTTAGTCTATTTTTGCTGTGCTGCATGCACTGAATTAAAGTGACAACGCTTTGTTCACGGTAAAAATGAACATGGATTGACATGGAAATGTAGTAATTTCACAATAAATAGATATAATTTAAGTCTACTGTGTTTAACGGGATTGTTGGCTAGGTTTAAAACAAATAAAAAGGCAACATATGCACTTGTGTCTTGTGGAGGTAGAAACAGAACATTCTTTAAGACCCGCAGGACTGTTTGTAATTAAGATTTAAATGTAGGCACGAGAGGCGACTGTTTCTGTCAGTGTTTCTGCATTGTGGGATTGAATGAGTGCACTCGAGAACATCCACTATGGTTTCGAACACCACTTGGCTGTCCCTTCAAAAAGTGCACCATTTGAGGGTATAGGGGGTGATTTCGGATACAGCCAAAGTCTATTTAAGACAAGTCCTGTCACTCGGCGGCCATGTTTGAAACGCCTCTCGGGGCATCCAAGTGCAGCTCCTGTCACTTTGTATGGGGAAGCATCAAATTCTCCAAAACTGTTCACTAAGCTTACGATTCAATTTCATATTTGAAATCACCAATGAAATCTGACAACAACTTTGTCACAAATGTTGTTTCTTTTGCTCAAATAGCGTTATAAAAAGCTTATTTCTTAGGCTAGATCAGCCACTGCGCATGCGCAGTCCTGAGCGCGCGTCTCAGAGTGCTGACTATTTTTATAGCAACCGGGACTTCTAACGGTAGCTGCAGTGACGCACTGACTTTACCGATTAGCGATTGGCTCTCTAATTCAGAAGGCGGGGCTTCCTGCGGTTGAGTGGCCATATTAAGCATTGCATTTTTCCCCATTCAAAACTATACAAGTGACATGTCTTAGGTATTCTATAGTCTTTGCTGCAGTGCCTGATCTCGGCTGCTTCGTCTCGTTTTGCTCTCTGTTCTAACCAGAATCTAAGCCGATCTTTGCGGTGCCGCATGATGTCGAACAAGCCTAATCTAGATGAGTTCCGGGAGGGCTAGCACTTACATGCTTTCGTCATCATGCTTAACCTTAACTTGTGCAGCGATTGGTCAGAACAAACACATCGCTAAAAAGAAGAAATATGAAGTCAGGACTAGTCTGTATGGGCTTACCAGTGAAGTTTTGATGGATGACGATTGTAAAATTGAGGTAAATACGATTACAGTCAGTGAAATACATGAATCGTCCGTTATTATTAGTGTGCAAATAAACAAACCGTGTATGTGCGCTCTCTAATAGCTTTATGAGCACATTTCAGTATGGCAAGAGTTTTAATAATGGACACTCGCTGAAGAAGCGTGTTTGTATAGCGTGTTTGCATAGAAGTTTGCTATGTACAGTGGTGTTTTAGCATCAACATTCACTCTGACAGAGGAACTGTTCACTGGTCAGTCATGTTGAGCTGCCTTCAGATCAGCACACTCAACAAATTCATGTTTTTATTTACTTTTTAAAATGTGTGTTTTGCTCTGTTTAATAATTCTGAATACAGATCTGTGTATATTTATATAACTTTAAGGCAACTTGGAAAGTGGTCTGTTGGCGTCTCCGTGTGGTCCTGCTTGGTACTGCAGCTTGACTTTTAGTTATTTATATATGAATAGAAAATGTTCTAAACTAATGTAACATTTATTTATTTTTCTCACAGATTTTGCTGTTGCACTGTTTACATCAATTTTGAATTATTAAAATTAAAAACAAAATGTTTCATTTTTCTTGAAAAAAACTTGCAGAAAATATAGTTTTGTGAGAATCATCCTCAATCTTGAATTTGGTAAAACTATTTTCTTTATTTAAAATGTTTCATGTCTTAATCCTTTTCTTTTTGTTATACTGGGATAAATCATATTGGGTATGCTAAAATTTTTGGTTGTGGCGCCCCACCTAGAAAATTTGCCACCAGCCGCCACTGTCAAGTGCGTTTCTGATGTAAGTCTATAAGCAACCACCTCAACAACCCCAGCTACTGCATAGTGATGCTCCTGGCAAGCACACAGAACACCTTAGCAACTGCATAGCAACATTCTGGCAACCACCCAGGACTTGAATTGTGGTGGCTATGTTTGTATGAACATTCTTTTGGAGGTGGGGGGTATCTCTGTGTTTAAATGAGACATTGACAGATGATTGTGTATGTGGCTACATGAGAGATTGTTCAAGAACATACGATTATACTCTGGAGAATTTGAAACTGAAGCGCAGCGGCCATTATCGAACCACCCTGCCTCAGAGGAACCATATTTGGGGGACGGAAGAGGGGGAGAGAAGGAGGGAGGGAAAAGCCGGGAAGAGGAGCTATGATTTAACTTTGACGGTAATGAAGTGCAGGAAGGGGAAATAAATCTGTAAGTGCAGTTAAAACGAAAATGGGGAGAGGAATGGGAAGGTTCTCTACGTCTCTTTTCTTACCCATCCTTAGTCTTTGTCCAAGGTGTGTCAACACATTCCCCTCTCTGCTACTGAAGGCCTTTTGTTTAACATGCCTCTCAGAATACGGCAATTATCACACTCACACGGACAGTACAGCACACATACACACGACTGTATAAAAGTACAAATGTATTGATATAGGATGACAACCCCTACTAGGTCCCTTGATTAATGAGCTTAGCGACTAATTAGACATCATTAATCAATTGAGCCTGCCTGCATCTTAGGCAACATTATACTGATCATGGACAGCTTGTTGAATTAAACTGTACATGTACTGACCTAGGCCAGAAGAAAACTTTCTGTAAACATAAAAGTGTGGACCAAAAATCACGTTCACAGCTTCACAGCATATCTGAATGATTTCTGAAAAATCATGTCACACTGAAGACTAGAATAACCCTTAATAAAATTAACTATGTTTTTACTATAGTAAAAAATGTGAAAATTATTTGTGGTTATAACAGTTAGGGTTAGCTATAGCTATAGGGTTAGCTATACTATAGTTAAACTATAGTAAACATAGTTTTTTGGTTTTATTTGTGGTAAAACCATAGTTAATTTTCTTAAGGGAATAACTGCTAAAAATTCAACTTTATTTGTTTGATAACAATAAATTACATTTAAAAAAAAACATTTAAAATAGAACACATTTTTTTCTTGATTGCAATAGTTACACAATGTTACTGTTTTCACTGTATTTTTATCATAACACTCAACAATTTAGCTGACCCCAAACTTTTGAAAGGTATTGTATATACATATATTTTTTTTATATTTTTAAGTTATATTTTTGGGCAATGGTTTTATGTGAAAAAATGAAAGACAGGTCATAGCAGAGGAGAGACTAGTACAGGAACGAAAAAGTCCTCAAGTCAAACTTGGGTCCCCCGAAGCGCTGATATGTCAAGAGCTCTGCCCACTAGCTTATGGCTCTGACTCTTTTTTTTAAAAGCTGAGCTGCTATTAAATACTTTCAGATGAAATGCAGTGGATAAAGATGTCAGAGGATATGTCTACATAGTCCAAGAACCAACCAATAGCACAGATGGAATAAATGTTTCATAATTCATAATACATATGTCATATACAATATCATAAGCCACTTTCAGTGTTTTACATATCTATTGCTATTTAGGGGATTTTCTCAGTCAGTTCGCAAAAATGCAATCATTTTAAAAGGAATCAATACGATTGGGAGTTTAGTTTTAGGGCAAAAAAATTCCACCACAGATTTAGCTTGTGTTCAAGTTGGAAAAGAAAGGTGCCATGTTGAAAGTGACTTATGTGAGAACAGTGCTTCATGTATCACTACACTATTGAAAAATGTAGCTTTTTTTGCTTGTGAAATTTTTTTTGCTAATGTGACCATAACTTTACACGTTTCTAGTCCACTCACCAGTGTCAAGTTTGCTTCCTTTGGTGCAGGCTACGATGGCGCCCATGCTCGGTTGAGAAGTCATGCCTGCCATGGAGTCCACTGCTACATCCACTATATCTGCACCTGCTTGTGCACAGGCTAACATTGCCGCGACTCCCGCACCTGCAGTATCGTGAGTGTGAACATGGATAGGGACATCAGGGAAACGGTCCCGCAATGCTCCAATCAGTAAACGGCTGGATTCGGGCTTCAGCAGGCCAGCCATGTCCTATATGAAGCAAAGAGAGCAGAGCTGCTTTTAACCACTCAAGTGCACCCCACAGAAAAGAAAATCACATTATGACAATCACAGTCATTACAGCAGCTCAACAAAGAAAAAGAGAGAAGAAACAGAAATAACAGAGCGAGAATATTACTGTCAATGTCTTCAGTCATTACACCCTTGAGTAACTGCCAAACAAAACTGAAAATATCATGCTAAGTGTCCTGACACACAAAAAAACAGCAGTTATATTAGCAAATCTGTCACCTCCGCCTCTGTGAACGTGGAACATATGATTATGTGTGTTTTTTCCTTGTACACAAGATCTACCTTAATAGCCAGTATGTGTGTTCCAGCCTTAACTAGCTCATTGGCCAGCTTCAGATAGTATTCCAGTGAGTATTTCTGTCTCATGGGATCGGACACATCTCCGGTGTAAGAAATGGCCGCCTCCACCACGCCTCCGGCTGCCCCTGCTGCTTCCATCCCCAGAAGCATGTTAGGAATATAATTCAAGGAGTCAAAAACACGAAAGATATCCATTCCGTTCTCTTTGGCTACCTCGCAGAATCTAGAGAAAGAGAGAGTGAAGATAAATGGAAATAAGTTTGTCAGCTCTGCATTTCAGCCAACTCCTTCAAAACTGACATTTATGTTTTATAAGAGTAAAGAGAGACATTTGTGTGAATGCACATTCAAGTCAAGCCATTGACATCAGACATTTCAGTGCCTGCCAGAATATTATGTACTTTCCAACAGTTAACATCAGAAGTTGTTTTTATTATGGAACATGGAAATTCTAAGAAACTCACTGCTGTGACAAAGTGTGGTCACAAGAGCATTGCCATGTGGTTGCTAAGATGTGCTGAGAGGTTTTTAGCATGTTGATATGCGGCTGATAATGAGCACTGAGAAAATTTTACTGTGGTGCTATGTAGTTGTTAGGGGTATGATGCATATACAGTCATGGCCAACAATATCGGCACCCTTGGTAAATATGATCAAAGAAGGCTGTGAAAATTAATCTGCACTGTTAATCCTTTTGATCTTTTATTTAAAAAAATCACAAAAATCTAACCTTTCATTGGATAATAAGAATTTAAAATGGGGGGAAAATATCATTATGAAATAAAACATTTTCTCAAATACACATTGGACACAATTATTGGCACCCCTAGAAATTATTATGAGTAAAATATCCCTGAAGTATATTCCCATTCATATTCACAATTTTGAGCACTCCAGGGTGATTATGAACATGAAATTATCCAGTCATGGCTTCCCGTTTCACATAAATATATATAGTAAATTCCCTTAATCATCCATCACACTGATAAAAACCAAAGAATATATTTCTGATGTGCAGCAAAAGACAATTGAGCTTCACAAATGAGTGAAATGGCTTTAAGAAAAGAGCTAGAGCAGTGAACATTCCCATTTCCACCATCAGGGCAATAATTAAGAATTTCCAATCAATGAAACTGCCTGGAAGAGGACGTGTGTCTATATCGTCCTAATGCATGGTGAGAAGGAGAGTTTGAGTGGCTAAAGACTCTCCAAGGACCACAGCTGGAGAATTGCAAAAAATAGTTGAGTCTCAGGGTCAGAAAACCTTAAAAAAATATCTAACAGCACCTACATCACCACATGTTGATTGGGAGGGTTTCAAGAAAAAATATCCTAGCTCATTCAAAAAAAAAAACTCCAGCATATTCAGTTATCAGACACGACTGGAACTTAAAATGGGACTGGCTTCTATGGTCAGATGAAACAAAAAAAATGCTTTTTAGAAACAAACACTTAAGATGGGTTTGGTGAACACGGGGATAAAACGTACCCCATGTGTACAATGAAATATACTGCTGTATTTTTGATGTTTGGCTCTGATCACGAACACACCCTAAACGCTTCCTCTTTTATATATTTCTGCTGGAGGTCCTGGACATATTCTTTAGATACATGGCATCATGCATTCTATCAAATACCAACAGATAAAAAAAATCAATAAGTTACTGACTCTGTTAGAAATCTTATAATGGACCATGTTTGGATCTTCCAACCGTTCAATAATCCAAACACAATCCTCAAAAACAACACAAAAATGGGTCACTGAGCACAAAACCAAGATTCTGCTATGGCCATTCCAGTCCTCTGACCTGAACCCTATAGAAAATGAGTGAGGTGAACTGAAGAGAAGAAGCACCAACTGTAATGAGGACTGGAGCGTGACAACAGGGATAAGATCCAATTGTAAGCTTTATTGTACAGATCGTGGTCAAGGCAGGCAGGGTTGAACACCAGCAAACAACAATATCCAGGGCAAGGCAAAGGAGTAAACAAAAACACAGGCAATGGTCAAGGCAGGCGGCAAACAATCATGAAACGAGAACAATCCAGAGTCCAAAACACATGCAAGGCAAAACAATGAAAATGCTCAGTAGTGTCCAATAACAGTGGAACAAGACTTTGCCCAAGGCCTGTTTGTCATGGCCCTCTTTATATGGCTGCCAAACAGGAAGTCACCATAGAGGAAGCGGTAACAGTCAGTATTTGGGCAAGGGCTCCCTCTGCTGGTGTGGCGTTACACCAACATGGAGCTGGTAATCTAAAGTGTCTGGAGTGATTCTGGATGAAGGAATGGTCTCTTATCTCTTGTAAGGTGTTCTCTAACCTCATCAGGCATTATAGGATAAAATTTAGAGCTGGCAAATGGAGGTTTCAAAAAGTATTGAATAAAAGGGTGCCGTTAATTGTGTATTAGAGAAAAAACATTTATTTCATAATGATATTTATCCCCATTTTAAATTCTTATTATCCAATGAAAGGTTAGATTTGTATTATTTTTTTTAAATAAAAGATCAAAAAGATTAACAATGCAGATTAATTTTCACAGCCTTCTTTGATCATATTTACCAAGGGTGCCGATATTTTTGTCCATGATTGTATGTCCAATATACTGCATATATGCATGCTATTCCACACTATATTCACACTGTTTTAGTCCAACAAATTAATATGAGCATCTTTACCAAAGTAGTACAACTTGGGAGATTACTGGTAAATTTGTTACATATGTGAGCAAACTTTTCCTATTATGAACCTACGAGACAATCCTAAATACTGTGTGTACAGTACATGACATTATTAGCTTAACATTTAAACTAATATTAAACAATGAATGTGAAGAGCTGTACAACTGTGACTATCTCTATGGCTCAATACATGCACTGCACTGCCTTCTTTTGTGTATGTGTGTGTTTATTTTGTGTCTACAAATGTAATCACCTAAATTGTGTGGACAAGCCCACAGCACCCACGAGGAAAACAGCTTAATAAACATACTAAACAATATCTTAAACATTGAAACAGGTAGAAAGTTTTTTGCAAGGGTAGGATTAGGAGTAGATATAAAATAGCATTAGCCAATGCACATGTGTGTGATTTGAAAACTTGAACTCACTTGAAAACTGCATTATCAGGGTAGTTTGTGTATCCCACAGCATTGGCTCCACGTAGCAGCATCTGAAATGGGACATTGGGAATCAGAGCTCGGAGCTCCTGAAGTCTCTTCCACGGGCATTCCGACAGAAAACGCATTGCTACATCAAATGTAGCTCCTAGAGAAAACAAGAGAGCTATTGAGATCATGTCAAAGATGTGAAGTGATCCCCAGTAAGCTAAAACACACACAGAGCTGGGGAATATATCTAAAAACGTATTACTTAGCTTCTTCTGTGTGAATGTATGTGTATTAAGAAATGACCGAAGACTCTGTGAATGTGTCACGTGCCTCCCCAGTTCTCCAGGCTGAAGAGATTATTGAAGTTGTGGCTCACGAATGGAGCAATCCTCTTGAGGTCATGTGTCCTGACACGGGTGGCCAGCAGGGACTGGTGGGCATCTCTGAAGGTAGTGTCCATCAGTAGAAGACCCTGGTGCTGTCGAATTGCCCGTGCAAAACCCTCAGGACCCTCCTTCAACAGGACCTCACGGAAGCCCATGGGCGGCTCACCTGGAAGGAAGAAAAAAATATTTTTGTATGCAGCACACACCCATAAAGCCACCTGACCAACTCAAAACATCTTGATAAAAGTAGGGGGCTATTAGGGGTGTACAATATTTACTAAATATATCATCTCAATATTTTGTGGGATTTGGTTGATAACAATAATACCAATAAGTAGATGACACTGTATTTTTTATGAAGATATTTTTTTTTAAATATGAAACTAAAATCACCATTAAGTGGTGGTAAATCACTAGATGAGTGAGCCATTGAGTGCAGCTGGTTCATTCATGTGGCTGATTCATTCAGGAACAAAGCAAGTGACTCTTTATAAAAGGATCATTGAATTAATGACTCAAAAATGTTGATTCATTCATTCAATAAAGAACTGGTGTGTGTAACTTGGATATTTAAAACGGCTATTTTAGACCATTTTAGCTGTGGAAATATACCCCCCCTTCAAAAAAAAAAAAACACAGTATTGAATATATTGCATTTAAAACAACATTCACTTATATTCAAAATATGAATATTTTTTTCACTTACTGGAAACTTTGTTTATTGTAATATTTATTGAAATGTTGTATAAAATTAAAATAACATTTGAAATCATGTCCATATTTTGGTGAAATTACACTCTTGCTCAAGTGATATTGTTTAATTTTATCAAATGATAAAAGACAAAAACTCAAATTGGGGCATTTTCCCCCATATCGTCAATGCTGGGGGCCTTCTAACAGCATTCTAATAAGTTAAATCATACAGTGAAAGTGTGCATTCTAAAGGTGTTTTTTTTTTTTTTTGCAAAATGAGTGACAGTTACTTGTCAGCTTGCATGTTTAAAATGACAATTATAATAGTATCGTAGACACATATTGCCCACCCCTAGGGACTGTATCTACTATTTATCTACTATTAACTACTGACAGTCTTTGACAAACAGCTATGGACTGACATTGCAGTAATCTGACTGCTTCTCATTGTGAGCTTGTCACGCGTACAGAATTGAAACAGGTGATCAATTAAATGAGTGCCACTGACACTTCTCACTGATTCCCTGTCATGCAATGTCTCGTTTTGGCAGCCAATTAAAGTAAACTCGAAATAAGAACAGGAACACCACATGAATGTTTGCTGAGGAAAACTGGAAGAAAATTATGTGCTGAATAGTTCAAACCAGACCACATTTCTCTGCTAAACCTAAGCATTGTTTTTCTGCCTGGTGCTCATGCGTCAGTGCCAATGCTACGAGAACCCGCCAACCAACAGACAATGGGAAATTCTACAATTTATAGGTTTCAGATGTGGCAGTTTGAGGGGCCTTTAACCCAGACGGCAGGTGGTGGTACTGTTCACTCCCATTACAAACAAAGTCGGACATACCCACTCTCTCTTTTAATGCAAATGAGGCAAATGCATAAAAAAACTCTAGAAAAACTGCGTGGGTTGCAAGCTTATTCAAGTGAAAATCAAATAAAATCATGCTGTCCAATGAGAGAGGGAGTATGAGATAAAAAGGGACGGGGAGACCAATGATAGAAGTGCAATAAGTAAGACATTGATGCATATATTTGCATATTTCAAGGCATAAATACACCCACATGTGAGTTTTAATGTATGTGCTGTGTGGGAATTTCTCTGTATGGAACGCTGGCGGCCATATGAAAGAAAAGCTGAAGGCCAAAGCCTATTTATCGGTCATTGTGTGTCTGAAACGCATATGCAACACACACAATGCAGAGGAGAATCTCATGAGGCTTGGGATACACCTACCACAGATGTGACCTACTTACACAGACATGCATTTTTTTATCCCATGAAAGACCTTTTCCATTACAAACACCTACATACACAACATATATTTGGTCCAATTGTGTAGGGGGATGATTTTGTACATGCTCGGCAAACTACAGCCAGTCACAATGAGAACTCGCTTCTAAAGCACTGAGAATGGCAAGAAAGTAAGGAAACTTTTTTGGATATGCATACTTATACAATACAATCCATCAAGGGTCCTTTGGGAGTTATTTTACACATCATGTTTAACAAACAAGAAAAAAGGTATACCAATGTGAATAGGAGAAAATTGGCTAAATTAATTGCGCACACGTATTCATACACCTATCTATCCCTTAGGAATCTCTCTCTCACACACAGAGGGAGTGTGGTATGCGGCTCACACACACACCTAAACCCCTGTAATGAGATTTCTAATGTGGCCGGATCCCTCTTTCATTTGGCAGAGGGAAGAAGAGAAGGGAAGGATTAAAGCTGCATTATCACACTCTCGTTAATCCACAGAGAGAGAGAGAGAGAGAGAGAGAAGAGAAAGAAGAGAGTGGGGGGAGTGCTGCCAATGTTTAGGGTAGTTATAAACAAGAGTATGAATTCCACTAACATCTGTTGTGGTACACTTTTGATGTGGCAAGTGTGTCCGTAACCTGAGATGTGTGTGTGAGTTATTGGGGAGTAAAACTAAACTATAAGTTAACTAAAAAGAACTAAAAATAATCTAAAGGAACAATGCTACTAAATTAAACAGTTTAGCCAAAATTTGTTTTATTTAATTTAGACTTTCATTCATGTAAACACACAACAATCAGTTGTATGTTTAGTTGGCGGACCAATTCAAACTATTAACTACGACTTTTACCTCAATAAACTTCTAATTTGCTGATTATCAATAGTTGGTTAAGTATATGCTAAGTTTACATATGGGGTATGATTAAGGGATCTAAATCTGGTCATGCAGAATTAGGCATTAATAGGTGCTTTATAAGTACTAATAAACAGCTAATATTATAGTATTATATGTGCTAATAAGCAACTAGTCAATAGTGAGAATTGGTCCCAAAAATAAAGTGTAGGCCCACTAAAAAATATATATTTTTGTTTCAAAGATGAATGAAAGTGTTATAGTTTTGGAATGGCATCCTTCATAAAGAATGCAAAAACACTATAAAAGTCTTTTGAAAGCTGTCCACATGACTTATTGTATGTTGTATTCTGAAGTCATATGAAAGTCTTTGTGTGATGAATAGGCTGAATAAAAAGTCTTTATTCACAGAAAAGCTTAACTCACAGGAAAAGTAGCAAAGTCTGGTTCGTTTACTTTGATTCTCAAGTTTAACTTAATGGCTTAATGATCTCGTTGCAACTGTGAACAGCTCAATAGAGGGCAGAATAATTGGAGAATAATCACTGAAATTTGTGTCTCTTCCTCTGGATTCAGAATACTTAGAATATAGTGCACAGGTCATATGAACCCCTTTAATGCTGCTTTTATGGCGCTTGTTCACCCTTTCTGAAGCTTAAAAGCTCCACTCTCCATACATTGTAAATGCATGCAAATGCAGTGTAAAAGCATGCCCAGGCAACACACTCTAATGGCAGTTTGTAACTGTTCTACATTTTACAGAATTGCTTGCAGATACTTATGAATTTGCATGATCTCATTTGTATGTTTTTGTACAATCTGCTTAACGTGAGGTTTTTTAGTTTGGACCTTCATGTGTATTTTTGGTTTCATTTTTGAACGAATCAGATAGTATGAACTAATATAAAATCAGCAAATCTTAAAATAGTTACATTTTCTCATGAGATTAGTTGGACCCGAACATTCTTTAAAACTTCTCCTTCATGGTTTTTAATGGAACAAATATAGGGTAATACAATGTTTCCCTTCAACTACATTTTTTAAGACTTGACCTATTTATAAACAGTGCAACTTTTACAGAAACAAGAAAATTTGGAACTATAAAGAAAAATTTGTATCTTGGGAACCTACAGTTTTAAAGTAGTGTGTGTGTGTCATACCCAGAGAAACAGAAGGAACAACTGGATCAACAGATGATGATTTGGCTTTCACTGGAATAGGAGTCATGGGTCCATTAACCATTATGTGACCTGTGGAGAAAAACAGCAGATGTTTAAACAAATGCACTTACATACATTTTAGGCTTTCACAGGTGCAAAACAATGATAAATGCGCACACGCACACGCACACACACACACACACACACACACACACACACACACACACACACACACACACACACACACACACACACACACACACACACACACACACACACACACACACACACACACACACACACACACACACACACACACACACACACACACACACACACACACACACACACACACACACACACACACACACACACACACACACACTGACCCAGATAGTGCAGGAGTTTCTGGGCTCTGTTCTGTGTAGGTTTGAGGTTGAAAAGTTTCTGGTTCTCATCAATAAACTGGGTGTCAACTGTGGAATACAGGAACTGGCTATTGCTTAATACATTCTGCAGGAAGGGGATATTAGTCTGAAAGAAAGAGAGAGAGATATGTATATAATCAACTGACAGTCACATGTGTATGGCATTAAGAAATAGACCAAGTTATAGTGAATTCCAAATAATAATCTGAGGAAAAATGTCAGTAGTCAGCAGTAAACCTGGTAATTGCTATATTTCTAAGATGTTCTGAGTGCAATTATGTGATTGCTATGGTGTTTCTATACAGTCATTAAGTTGTTCTGAGTGGTTTTACAATGCGGTTATGTGGTTGCTAGAGTGTTGCTATATAGTCACTAAGTTTTACTGAGTGGCTTTAGAGCAGGGGTGGGCAATTCTGGTCCCGTAGAGTTTAATGTAATCCCTAATCAAATACATCTGACTGACTGTAAAGCCAAGTAATCCTGAAGACTTTGGTTATATTTACAGGACAGTAGTCCTCCAGGATTTTTTTATCCTGTTTCATCATCCATCTAAGTATGAGCAATAATCCTTATATTTTCCTTAACAAACACCACTTATGATACCAAATAAACAAACATATAGAATGCAAAACATTAGTGTGATGCTAATGAAGAACAAAGCATCAAGATCGACTGGGGCTCATAATTGTCCACTTCCATTGGCAGCATTGTTTAGTACTCTCATAGGCCGTGGGAAGTTTGCATTGTAATCTGTATTGTCTGAAAGCACTCTGTATTGTCTGAAAAGCACTTTCAGACTTGACGGCTGAAAAAACTGCAGTTCAGGCCATAACAGAGCTCCTGCACTGGAATAGGCCCCTAGACTGCAGCTATCAAAACAGCAGTGTATACTGCTCACTGCACCAATAAACACTGTTTTAGCTCACGCAATGGGGCATGAGACAGGAATGTGTCGTATGACAGAAAGAAACAAGTGCAAAGCATGTACAGAAAAGAGATGGGGTTTGTGTGTATTCTTATGTGACATACAGAAAGAGATCTAGAGAGTGTAAAGGGACTACAGAAGAGACAGAAGATGATGTCAAAGTAAGAATATAAAAAATATATTGTGGTAAAAAGAGCAATGATGTTAGATTTGAATTCAATCACTTTCAGAGCTGACTACACTGACTGACAATTTGTCTCTACTGTGTTGTCAGTATTCCTGCAAACACACACAGGGATGCCCTCAACTCACATATATCACACACAAAGGGATCAAAACCCAATTACCAAGCAAAACTTGAGAGACAATAGGGATTTCTCAAGAGGATATCAATGGAAGCTGAGGAGTTAATGGAGGATTTAATGCAGTTCCCTATCAGTCAGTCACGTTCAACGTAACGTCAGAGTGACTGACATAGTGGGATCTAGCTCGAGAGCCCAATCACCTTCGAGTGTTAACAAAACAAGCCAATGACAGTTGGCGTGCGTGTTTCGCCAGGCACATCCCACCCCGCAGCACAGGTATAAAAGGAGAGCGTGTGCAAACGCACATCAGCTTTTTGCTTTGGAGTCGAGCCTTCTAGGAAGACTGAATCTCCACAAGTGTCTACGAGACAGCCTTGATTGTTGGTGTTACGGCGCATCAGCGAAGGTTGCTGTCCAGTGCTGCTTCTCCAGCTTTCAGGGTGGTGCTGATTCAGGTGTGCTTCAAGAACTGCGCACAGCGACGGACCTCGCCCTTAGAGTGACGAAAGTCACGGCACAGGCCCTGGGTCAGACGATGTCCACGTTGGTGGTCCAGGAACGCCACCTATGGCTGACCTTGGCAGATATGAGGGAGACTGACATGCACCGCTTCTTAGACTCCCTGATCTCCCAGGCCGGCCTATTTGGCGAAGTGGTGGAGCATTTCGCCCAACAGTTCTCCGCCACACAGAAGCAGACGGAGACATTTCAACACATCCTGCCCCAGCGGTCCTCTGCTGTCTCCACCCAGCCGCCGGCTGCAGCCCCTCCGTCTGCTCGTCACCCTGGGCGCCCTCTTGCGGCCTCCACCTCCGCTCCAGTTCAGCCCCAGCAGTAGCCTTCACAACGGCTGCAGTGTGGAGCTGGCCGCAGGAGTTCTTGGATCCTTCTCTTCAGGAGATGTTTACCGCACCACTCCTTCCCCCGGAGGAGGGCCGGGCGGAGAATCTTTTGTTTCCTTTTTGTTCTGTTACACAGAGACCAAAACCTCAAAAAAGAAGCAGTTTCCTTTTCCCCCGGGTCTCAAGAGGGCAAGGATGGCGGTGAACGATGTGCAGCCTTGACACCCCAGTCCCCCTCTCCTTTCGCCAGTGACAACATACTGGCCCAATCGGACTTGGTTCCCCGAACTAATGCTCCTCGCGACAGCCCCTCCTTGGCAAATTCCTCTGAGGAGGGATCTCCTTTCTCAGAGAGGGGGCACCCTCTGGCACCCGCGTCCATTTTGTGGAATCTCCACGTATGGTTCCTGGACAGGACACGGAGGATCTAGGTGGGCTACCTCCAGCGGTAGTAAACACCATCACTTCAGCTAGAGCCCCGTCTACAAGAAACGCTTACAGGCTAAAGTGGAACCTGTTTGTCGAGGCAATAGTCTTGGTCCTATCAGGCCTGGCGTTTACTGTGCCCCCTTGGTGTGAGAGCACACTCTACGCCTCAATAGCAGACATTTGTACAGCTGCCGCCTGGGCGACACCTAACACGTTTTCGAGATTTTATAATCTCCGTGTAGAGCCCATGTCCTCTCGTGTAACTTGCCTCAGGTGGCCAGTGACACCGGGACCTGCTCTGTGTGAATCACGCTTGCTGCGTCATTCCCCTCTATGGACCGCTTTTATTGCTTCTCAGTTCAGTTCCCCTCGGCGAACCCTGTTGAAGTTCCTCCACACCCTCGACAGTCGGGCGTGGTGGAGCGCTAGACGCCAGGTCCAGCACTCGTGTGTATGCCCAAGGTCAGCCCTTGTGCTGGGCTAGGTGCCCGTGTGTAGCGATTCCCTTTGGGTGATCCCACATGTGTATTCTTCCACGTTATGGCTCCCCTCATGGTGAGCCCGTGTCCTTCCCTGGTAGAACATTCTGCCGTCTCTGCTGTGTATTGATCTCAACCCAGGCTGGCTGAGTCTACCTCAGAGACATCCATATGTAGTATTGCCCTTGGTCAGTCCATACGTGTAATTTCCACATGGTACCTCCTTTATGCAGGATGTGGCTTCCGTAGCGTGCTTGACTTAGGTACGCTTTCCCAGTGTTACCCGTTGTACAGAACAGCAGTGGATGCATCTCTGCCTAAGCCCAGTCCTATCTTCATCCCGACTGGTATGGGGGACTTGCCGGCTTCCGCAGGGCACTGGAGGGGGTCAGCAATAGTGCCGTTTTCATAGGGATCCCACTACGTCAGTCACTCTGACGTTACGTCGAACGTGACTGACTGATAGGGAACGTCTCGGTTACATACGTAGCCCTCGTTCCCTGAAGGAGGGAATGGAGATGTAACGTCCCATTGCCACGGTTGCTGTACCACTGCTGTACGGCCGGGGCACAC